>CAUYON010143283.1:0-136792 GCA_963573935.1 Arctocebus calabarensis | reverse complement strand
AATCCAGCTCAGACATGCTAAACAAACAAACAAACAAAAAATAGCTGGGTGTTGTGGTGGGTGCCTGTAGTCTCACCTGCTCGGGAGGCTGAGGCAAGAGAATCCCTTGAGCCCAAGAGTTTGAGGTTGCTGTGAGCTATGCTGCCACAGCACTCTACTGAGGGTGACAAAGTGAGACTCTGTCCCCCCCCAAAAAACCCCATATAAATATATATTATATATACATCAAGGAATTATGTTCTTTTAAAATGCAATTTCAGTTAAAGTGATCAGGATATAGAAGAATGATCTGACTGGATATCCCAAGAGCTTAAAGAAAGAAAGATGGCAGTAGAATACCAGTATTTGATAAGTCTTGTGGTAAAAGGCAGGGTTAAATAGTAATAATTGCTATTCATCCGTTTTTTTTTTCTCAGATTCTATGCTAGACAAAGTTGAGCTTTTCTCATTCTGAGAAGTGTTTCGTGATCCTCACTAAGGAATTCCTCTCCCTTATTCCAACAGTGATGCCCAGTTTTGTGGGGTTTCTCATCCTCATGTGAAAAAAGACACAAGACAATGAGTGTCTTGGGGACTAAGCATCCGTCCGTCTTTGTATTCTGCCCACGGAGCCCGGTGTGCTTCCAGCCAAACATTCTGATTTGGGGTCTGCTTTCTGAGCTCTGCTGCAGGGCTTGTTTATACTCATTAACATTAATACGGTGACTGTCTTGCAGGTCACCTTGTCCCAGCAACGCAGAAAAAGATATTTACGTCTGCCATCCTCCTGGCTCTCCTTCCAGATAGCTCCCTACCTAATATTTAACCACAGACAGGTGCCATTTAACAAAGGCCTTATAAGAAGGTTGGGGGTATAATCAGCTTTAACCTTGGATCACAACTCTCCAAGGAGAGAAATCCTTACTATCCCAGGAAACAGAGAAATCCTCTGAGGATAGCAGGCAATGTGTGAAATGGAAACTAATGAATAAGTCAGGGAAGAGGCAACCGAAAGCCATTTTCCCTCCCTGTCTAGATGCAAAGATCAAGAAGAATCTAGGTCAGCCTGTCTCTGACTTATGGCAGGTCTCACAAGAAAGGTACGGAGCTTCTAAGGAAGAGAACACAGGTCAGGAACTAAACTTTGCTTCTTTCTTTTCATGTCTCTTTCTTGCTTTTTTACATTTTTGCTTCCTTTAACTCATATTTTATGCTGTCAAAATGTTTCTTAAAAGATGTCTTTGCTGTTAAAAGTCATAATAGTAACAGTTTCATAACTATTATTAAATCATGGAACACAGTAAGTGTTATTTAAATAACTGGGAAAAGAAAATATGGGAAAGAAGAGCTATGAAGACTGTAATAGAAGCTTAATAGCAAAAGATCACATCCATGTAGCTAACCAGAAGGGAAGGAGGCCAGCAGAATACAAGTTGTCTTTACCACTGATAATAGTAATAATAACAATTCCAGGCTAAAGCTTCTATTTGAGCATTCAAATAAATGGGAAACCATGAAAGACTGCTAAGTATAGAACAAATGTCTCCTATTTCTAGTTTAAACTTTGGAAAGTGAATTAAAAATTTTAGAAGTGATTTACCATAGAATGGCTGAGAGCAATCCAATTTTGCACAAGAGCTCTGGCTACTCAATTTAGTCTCCATAATCCAATGGCATGAGAAAGCAGGGGACATGAAGAAGTTATCTGAATTAAGTGATGAGATAGAGCCTTTTACAAGATTAGAGACCCAAGAACTATAAGATAAAAGACAGTTCAGGGTGAATTTGGCTGTGTGATGTTCTTGATAACATAGAGAATGTGAACTGTTTTTAAGTTTAGGAGAACATTTTCTAAGGCTGAGAATGTCTCATATTGGCTAGTCAATTAGATATGTTTGCAAATAAGTAAAAAATTTGATAACTTTTAATCTGTTTCCTTAGCACAAGCATCTCTCAATCTTGAATATAGCTTATTAAATTTAAGGAGAAATACATTTCTTCCTAAATAAAGGGGAATAAAACTCAAATATTCTATCATATGGAAAAAAAACTACCAGTTGGTAAAAGTTTGCTCACAAAGTATTGTAAAGCCTAGTTTAATATAAATTGCAATATATTTCCCTTTGAGATTCATTTGGTTCTTCTTAAAATTTACTCTGTTGACACTATAATTTTAAATTATGATAGTAGCACAATAATAAAATTATAACAAATAATGAAAAACAATGAATTCACACTTTGTAATATTGTTTTGCATTGATGTGACCTGATCTGAGTCTTCATTTTGGTGGAAAAAAGTTAGAATTATCTCTCTAGTCCAGGATTGGACAGAATCATATATCTAAATTGTTTAGAAGATCATTAACTAATTTAAAATAGAAATATATCAGATATATAATGTCTCAGTGAAAACAAATGAGCATATTATTCCAAGCTCAGTAAAACAAAAATACCCTTATTTATATAATTGTGCTCCCTTTCTTAGACATTACAGCCTGGAGCATCTCATAAATCTTAGCTAATTATATGTCAAAAGAAAAGGTTAATTATAAGTTTAATATGCTTCCCTTTTCTATCTAATGAATCAATATTATACATGGACAAAGATAGGGGAAATGCAAATACTTTAGAATAACTACTTCAGGTTTTATCTGTGGAGAACTTCTTAAACAATGACCCTGCTACACAGTGAGAAAATCTGCCTCACTAGAGGGGCTGTTCCTTCAGCAACCATCGGGGCGTATGGCCTATGTTCCAGGCACTCCATGCTAGGTTCTGGGCTGCCTTGGAACAGAGATGCCTAAGAGAACATTTCTCCTCTCAGGGAACTCACAACCCCTGGATGCTAAACTGTACTTGGAATTCCTATCCCAGCAGTTTCTTAGAAGCCTCTGGGACATGACCCCTCAGCTGCTGTCAGAGCGTTCCCTTACTTGAATGGTTGGCTGAGCTGTAGACCTCAGGAGTTCCTTCTTGCCAAAGAGATTTTTTTTGTTTACTTCCAAAAAGAACTGTTAGACTTTTCTAAATACTACAGGGTTTTGTAAACTTAAGGCAATGCATAATAACTTAAATATACCAAAACCCTTTAATATAACAGGATTATAATTTTATTTTACAATTTGAAAGAGAATAACATGTCTTCATTGATGTTCCCTAAATCCACAGATAGTCACTGTGGTGTCAAAATTACATAACAATTGGCTGGGCACTGCGGCTGATATCTGTAATCCTTGTACTCCGGGAGACTGAAGTGAGAGGATCACTTGAGGTCAGGAGTTTGAGATCAGCCTGAGCAAAATGAGACCCTGCCTATACAAAAAATAGAAAATTAGCATGGAGGCCTGTGCCTGTACTCCCGGCTACTAGGGAGGCTGAGGCAGGAGGCTCGTCTAAGCCTAGGATTTTGAGGTTGTTGTGAATTAGACCGAGGCCATGGCAATCTAGCCTGGGCAACAGAGAAAGATTCTATCTCAAACAAAACAAAACAACCATTATATAATAAGTAATGCAGGCTGGCCTGCTAATTATATCATGATTTATTAAACTGTGTGGTGCTTGAATCAGTTTATCTTTCATCTTGTTTATTCTATTTAAAAGGCTATAGCACCAGTGTCAATTCTCCAATGTGCTGTGAATAACGTATCATTCTTTTGACGTATTACAGATATGCTCTAAATGTAGACTCCATGACTGTGTCTCTCTCCAGGAAATTTTCCTTTTATAATAGGGAAAAGGAAAGAATGTAGACTCCATGACTGTGTCTCTCTCCAGGAAATTTTCCTTTTATAACAGGGAAAAGGAAAGAACTGTTAAGCATTTGTTTGTTTTTTCAGAGACAGAGTCTCACTTTATCGCCCTTGGTAGAGTGCTGTGGCATCACAACTCCCAGCAACCTCCAACTCCTGGGCTTAGGTGATTCTCTTGCCTCAGCCTCCTGAGTAGCCGGGAATACAGGTGCTTGCCACAACACCCAGCTATTTTTTTGTTGCAATTTGGCTGGGGCTGGATTTGAACCCGCCGCCCTCAGTATACAGGGCTGGCACTCTACCCACTGAGCCACAGGTGCTGCCCAGCATTATTGTTGTAAAACAGATACTAGCAGTAGGCACCACAAATGGAGTTGAAGGGCATCTGAGTAGTGAACCAGGTCCTGAGAAGTCACTCCTGCCTAATTCTCTGTAAGAATAACCTGGTGTATAAAATAACTTGGCAGTGCAAGATTTCTTACACAGACTATCTCTAGTCTCCATAAGAACTATCTAAAATAAACTTTATAATCTTTGTTTTACAGAAGATGACATTTAATCTCCAGAGTAGGTTAAAATGCTACAGAGGAAAAGGCAGCCAGAGGCAGCATCTGAATGCAGATCCATCTAAATCCTTATTTCTTCTTTCTACACAGCAATGGCTCCCCAGCAAATCCATTCCCTAGCTTGAAATGATAGTTCTACACTCAGATCAGCCACGTCGCTATAGAGGAAGGCAGTCCTTCATACACGAAAATGCAACTCAGCATTGGTCTCTTCAGTAAGTAACACCATTAACAAAATATCCAGCAGGACATTGGAAATCTCTCCCTTGCACTGTTCAGGGCTTTGAACAAAGACCTGAAGTGAACTTGCAACCACATTTAGGAGAGGGGTGCCAGGACCTGTGCCATTCAATGTGGCAATGAATGACCCCCTCGTTTGCCATTTATCTACACCATTTCTAAAGCAACAAGAAAAACCTTGATGCTCTTTTCCTTGTGGATTATTGATTATAAAAAATTAGTCTCCCAATTTAAGTGTGTCCAGCTGGTGAAGAAAATGCATCGAGGTGTGAAAGGGGATGAGCAAACATGATTTACAACTAGTTATTACACTCTCCATTTATGTTTGCATTTAGAACATTATAAAAGCGCCATGTTATGCTGTTAATGAGCTATGGGGTACTGGTTAGATACCTTCTTTCCACAGGCCAGGATGACAGGTGTAAGCTGACATCTCAAATATTCCTTAGATAGCTATTAGCTAGTAAATCTCCCCTTTTCTGTACGTTACCATACTGTCTTGGGGCCAGGAAACTAATAATTGTACTAGAACGCCCTCCCTACTCACCTGATCTAGCTCCCAATGTTTTCTTTTCTTTACCCAAAGATAAAGAAAATATTAAAAAGAAAACATTTTAACGACATTCAGGACATCAAGGGTACTATGCCGATAGCTCTGGGGGCCATTCCAGAAAGAGTTCCAAAATCGCTTTGAAAATGGCCTCAGAGTGCAGCTTCCCAAGGGGAGAACTTTGAAGGTGTGGTGATATTCAGCTGTGAGGTATGCAGCACATTTTCTAGGATGAGTTTGCAAACTTAATTGTCAGACCTCTGTATATTCGTTTGGGTTGTGAACAGTCATATGTGTTGATATGTTAATTATTGTATAATTTATGATGGAAAATTGGAAGCAATTTAATTACCTAACTTTTTTTTTTTGAGACAGATTCTCACTCTTGCCCTCGGTAGAGTGCTGTGGCTCACAGCAACCTCCAACACTTGGGTGCAAGTGGTTCTCTTGCCTCAGTCTCCCAAGTAGCTGGGCCTACAGGCACCCACCACAATGCCCGTTTATTTTTATTTCGTCGTTGTTGTAGTTGTCATTGTTGTTTGGCAGGCCCGGGCCGGGTTTGAACCCAGCAGCCCCAGTGCACGTGGCCAGCACCCTAGCTGCTGAGCTAGAGGCACCAAAGCCCGTTATCTAATTTTTGATAATAGTTCATTAAGTTCTGATTTTTGTCTTTTTGATGGAATTCAGCTGCCATAATTGTGAATCTTATGTAGCAATAAAGGAAAAGTCTTAGGAGAACAAGGAGACAGCATAGCCTAAAGCTAAAGCTGGGGGCAGATTAACTGCATTCAAAAAGCCCTGCCTCTGAGGGACTGTGCACCTTGCTGATCTCTTCGTTTCTCAGCTTTCCGTCTGAGGAGTCACAAAATCAACATAAAGGTTATTTGAGGATTAAATAAATAGTTCCATATTGCATTTGTTCTAAGGAGACTTTTTTTCACATTTCACCTCTCTGATATTGGGCTGTGACTTAATTGATGGTGTTGGAGCAATCACAGAGTTGCCACTGCCACCCATGTAAACTTGGCCATTGCTCTTCATGTGGTTGTCACACCTGTGGAATTACGTACATTGTCATACTACACGATTTGAATGTCATTGCCATTTCAAATGTCTTAAAATTACATAATGACTCAGCATGGAAACCAAGTTATTGTGCATGGGCAAGGACACAGAGTATAGCAGAAGGGCTTAAATTCATATTAGTACAGCAAATAGTTGTTCCTGAAGGAAAGACTATGAGTCCACATATCCATGCAAAACAACCTCAAAGAGGAATCTGTGTTACATTTTATGACTGAGATATGAGCCTCATAAACCAGCTAATCCAAGAGAAACTCTGGAACCCTGCAGGATGGACAGAAGAGATTTCAAAGTCACGAGAGGCTGGTATGACCAACTCATGCTTCGTGCAGAGCCGTCATTAAGGTATCAAGCACCGATGTGTCAGAAGTCTCCTGTTGACTTTAGAAAGAAGCTGCTTACCATCCAGAGACATGTGGTTCACCTAGAAAAACAGCTGTGTGTTGTTTATGTTATGGTTTAGTGAGATTTTTTTTTAGTTTCAAAAAGCAAAAAGTTTATAGTAAGCAGCTTTTAAAAAAAGTTCTCTCTTCATGATACATAAGATCATTGTGCATCTTGCAATGAATAACATTTCAGTTTCAATGAAATTTGATTCAAGGAAATATCTTGTCACCATGCCTGACACATGGGAGTACTTCCTAAATGTTATTTATTTATAAGCTAAAAAAAAAAAAAGCAGACTATAAAGTTTTATGCGTCCATATCTCACTATAAAAAAAAATTAGGCAGAATGTATAAAACACAAGTGATATATGTTAGATTGGCAAATGATGACTGTTTTTTCTATTTTTGAATTGCTACAGAAACTTGTCACTTTCTTATAATTAAAAATTTGTAATAGAAAATATGTATTTCATAAACATAGAAAAAAAAGCCAACAGTTTAAGTGGCATATAAAAGAAATATAAATCTCTCTCCCGTCCCAAGTCCCATTTTTGTATTCCCAGAAGCAAGTACTGATTTCATTATTTATTTATTAGAGACAGAGCCTCAAGCTGTCACCCTGGATAAAGTGCTGTGGCATCACAGCTCACAGCAACCTCCAATTCCTGGGCTCAAGCGAGTCTCTTGCCTCCACCTCCCAATTTGGGACTACAGGTGCCCGCCACAATGCCCGGCCATTTTATAGTTGTAGCCATCATTGTTGTTTGGCAGGTCCGGGTTGGATTCGAACCGGCCAGCTCAGATGTACATGACTGGTGCCTTAACCTGCTGAGCCACAGGCGCCGAGCCTGATTTCATTTTCTTTCTTTTTTTTTTGTTTTTTTGCTTTTTTCTTGTAGAGACAGAGTCTCATTTTATCGCCCTCAGTAGTGCCATGGGATCACACAGCTCACAGCAACCTCCAACTCCTGGGCTTAGGTAATTCTCTTGCCTCAGCCACCTGAGTAGCTGGGACTACAGGCACCCGCCACAACGCCCAGCTATTTTTCTGTTTTTGCAGTTCAGCTGAGGTCAGGTTTGAACCCTCCACCTTCGGTATATGGGGCTGGCACCCTACTCGGTGAGCCACAGGCGCCACCCCTGATTTCATTTTCTTATACAACCTTACATTTTTCTGTGTATCAACAAGCATATATGTCCATAGGTATGTAAAATTATACACACACATTTTATTCTTACACAAATGAAAGTGTACTTCACAAACTACTCTCTACTTTCACCTGGATTTTAATGCTGTAACTTGAATATTGTTCCATAGCCCATAAAAAGCTTAATCCTTGATATCCACATAGTATTAGTGTTGGTCTGGACTCAGTGAAGGAAACGGAAACCATTCCAGGTACTTCAAGTTGGAAGGAATTTAAAGCAGGAAATTAGGTACTTACAAAATTGTTGGATGGGTTTTGGTAGAAGACAGGGTCTGCTACTAGATACAGCTTGCAAGAGGTCCAGAGGTCAGCAAATTGCTGCAGCTTCCACTGCCCGAGCCCACAACTGCGTCAGTTCCCCGAAGCTGGTGACTAGACACTGGCTGCTGAGTCTGGGCAACGGCCTCTAGGATATGACAAAGCTGATAAGTAGACAGTGGAATGCTGGGCCTGGCTGCAACACTAAGGAGCTGGCCGCTCATCAGGGGGAAGGAGACCTCCATTTACGTCCAGCTTCCAAATATCACACACGTGTTTCTCATTGTTGGAAAAAGCCAGTGCTCATCCAGAACTCTAGCTCCAAGAGAGTTTGAGAAATATAGACTGATGCTGTGTGCAGAAACATAGAAAATGGTAGAAATAGATGCAGAGTGCTAATTCACCACGAATAACACAGCACTCCATGGTATCGATGTACCTTTCAATTATTTAACCCAGGGGTCCTCAAACTACGGCCTGCGGGCCACATGCGTTGGTGTTAATTGTATTTGTTTCTGTTTTGTTTTTTACTTCAAAGTAAGATATGTGCAGTGTGCATAGGAATTTGTTCCTAGTTTTTTTTTTTTTAAACTATAGTCCGGCCCTCCAACAGTCTGAGGGACAGTGAATTGGCCCCCTGTTTAAAAAGTTTGAGGACACCTGATTTTAACTTCACAGGCCTCAGCTGTGAGGGTGAGAGGTACAGAATAGCCCCACATGCCCATTTGCTCTCCTCTCTGAGATATACAGAAATGTTTTAAAAATACCTTTGTCCTTGGAAACTGACAATGGGGTTATAGCTTCACACCTCTCACCAAAATCTCTGCCCCACTGTAGCTCAGTGTGTTTACCAACCTTGTATGGAGGGTGTGGCCACAGGTCAGAACAAAAGTAACTGGGCCACCAGGGATGACACCTGTGAGCTCAGCAGGGCAGAGTCTCACCACTCAGAGGCAGGACCCACAAGGATGATTAAGTGTTCCTGGAATGCTCGCCAGAGGCCAGACATTGTCCTTCATTTAATCCCCAGGATGACTCTCTGAGGAATAGTCACCATTATTATGCCCAGGTACAAATGAGGAAACTAATCCTCAGAGACTTGAAGAACTTGCTCAAGGGCCCAGAGCTTGTTTTTTGCAGAAGGCTAGATTTGAATCTCAATCAACTATCTTCAGAGGTGGCGCCCTTGACCGTGTCTTAGAGTGTGAATCTCTTCTTTCTTTCATGACTAAACATGCATTCATGAATCTGTGGCCAGGGAACTCTGGAATTTGGTGTAGGCAAACAAAATGGAATCCCAACTTTAGGAAAACCCACAACATACTCTACAGTCCCAGACTGTACTTCCTGCCAATGTCATCATGATAACCAGCAAAAAAATGACTGCAGGTTAGAAAAATGTCTGGCAGTGGAAAAGCCATGCCTAGTGTGTGTATATATATTCATTTAACCAGCGAGTCATTCAGTCCTTAACTGCCGCTATTCACAGGTCCTGTAGGTCTGTGGGGGCTCAGAAAATAATACAAACTACACTCTCCCTTATGCCCTGGAGGAATTTACAATCACTTTGGAGAGAATAAATGAAGTCAGCAAACATTTAAGTAACCACCAGAGTAGAACACAGAACAGTATCTTTGTAAAGTCCTTGGGAAATTTAAAAACTTTTATTTACACTTCTGTTTTTAATAATTTGTTCCTATCATACGATCTACAGTGGTAACTTCACTAGACTATAACTGTGGATAGTATGATAGGAAAAAACTATAAAGGCCCTCTAACACTTCGTATGTTAAAGTTTAGAACAAGCAGAACAACTTTCACAATCCACCGTGATATTTTAATTCTAGTTGTCTACTTCCACTCTAGACAGTGATTGTGTCAAAATATATTAGTAAACATTTCCCATTAAAATGATTTTTTAAAAGGGCCCTTCCTCCCTTGATTGAACTTGAAGAGCCACAAATCCTGCCACCCCCGGCAGCCAGTGCAGTCAGGGGTGGGAGGGGAAGGGGGCAGGGAGGAGGGGAGGTGGACGCGTCCAGCCTTGGTGAATGGGACATTGGCAGGTGACGCGAGGCTGGGAGCTGCCCCGCGTGGCGTCTGGCGGAGAGGCCTTGACCTTAGAGGCTCCCGCAGAGCGGACCGCTGCTGCGATGGGAGTTTCATTGTTGTTTGACCGTCCGGGTTCCTCCTGTCCATTTTTTTTGAGCCTGGATTCCAGCAGTCTTAGCTCAGCTCCAGTAACCTTAGAATAACTTTGTTTTGTTTTTAGCCTAAATTAGCCAGAATCAGCGGCTTTTTGACAGCACGAATTCAGAGGAATAAGGGGGAACCTGGGGACAGGCACTTGAGAGTGTTGAGTGCCGTGGTATCTCCATTGACCCTGGTGGCGCGGCTGAGAACCAAGCTGGGGTCTCTGCCACCAGCCGTAGCAGCAAGAGAAAGGGCTCCACTCCGCCCCTCCCGGCTCTGGAGTGCCACCTGCTGGACAGGAACGGCTGTGCCAGGTGTGGAGAGTAGCAAACACTGGGTTCTAGTTCAAGCTCCGCCCATGACTAGCCATGTGACCTTTAGGGGCCTCAGTTTCTCCTTGTTGCCCAACAGCGATAAAGACAGAGTGTTGAAAGGGCCCTTCCTGCATTAATACCTGTAAGTCGCCTCTGTCGTCCCAAGTACCCAAAGTTGTGACTTTTTAAATTCATTTAATTTATTACTTGTTCAATAAAAACCAAAGGCTGCATGTTTCCAGTAATAGATAATAAATTTCAATTTTATTACTAACATAATTTGCCTTCCTGACCATGAAATGTTTACTTTTCATCAAAAGGTCTGAAGAAAAGATAATTTCCCTCAGACTGTGTAATATTATTGTCTTAAATATTTACATTTTATTACATTATAATTAATTTCAAAATAAGATTAAATATTAGTACATGTGTTCTTCAATATAACCAAAGGTTATTTCTATCATAAGAAAATTATGTTAGTATTGTAGAGAAACAGAACCAACGGATGTGTGTGTGTCTGTGCATACATGTATTTACATATTTTTTTTGAGGTGGGAGGAGAAAGAGCATGATATATTTATTTTAAAGAATTAGTTTCTATGATTGTGGAGTTTTGGAGGCTGGCAAGTCCAAAATCTACAGGGAATGCTGGCGGGCTGGAGACCCAGATAGTAGCAGCTGGAATCAAAAGAGAGTCTGCTGGGTGGCGCCTGTGGCTCAAAGGAGGGCACTGGCCCCATATGCCAGAGTTGGCGGGTTCAAACCCAGCCCTGGCCAAAAACTGCAAAAAAAAAAAAAAAAGACAGTCTGCTGGCAAAATTCCCCCTCCTTCAGGGAGGTGGGTCTCCTTCTCCGGGCTCTTAACTGATTGCATGAGGCTCACCCACATTATCAAGGATAATATGCTGTACTCAAAGTCTGCCAATTTAATTGCTAATCTCATCTAAAAAACACTCCAGTATAACAATCTACAATAAAATTTGATCAAATATCCAGGTACCGTAGCCTAGCCAAGGTGACACATATAATTAATCATCACAAAGATCTTGTGCATGGGTAAGTATTAAAATAAATGCTGCAGATAGTCAACTCCATCACTGAAAGAAAGGAAAACTCACTTAACTCAAGTGGCTGGGGACGGTGTCATGGAAAATGGCATGGCTTACAGTGTGGTTAGGGATAGGCAAAGGTAGAGAGAGCTTTTATTTTCTTTCTTATATCCAGGCAGTGAGTGACAAGGCTGTAGGCTGCTGGCAAGGAAGATTCTTCTGGGTCTGTCTTCCCATATTGCTCTCAGTGAGAGCCACTTACCTTTCCTGTGAGCCCATGTAAAACCTAATTAAATATTTTAGATGAATTTAGGCTTATTAAAAAAATTCTTAGAACAAAACAAGATGTTATTAAACCAAGGTAATCACAGCTAACGTTTATTTAATATTTACTATCTGTATGAGGCACTGAGCTAAGTGTATTATCTAATTTAATGGACACAATACATGACTTAAAATAGATGCTGGTGTTGTCCCCACTTTGTAGATACAGGAGACTGATGCTTAGAGGGGTCAGTCGTTTGCCCTGAATTACACAGCTAATTAGAGGGGAAGCCAGGACTGAACCCAAGGCCTTTCTTAATGAAAAAGCCCATCACCATTTTCACCACCAAATTAGATGCAAAAAAAGAAAAAAAAAAAGTGCTGCCAAGAAATTGACAATGGTTCTAATTTATCTGAGTTTGGATTCTCCTTAAAGCAAACTTGAGACAAATTTTTGGATGAATATAAGTCCATCTGGGAGGTGATCCTGGGAAAAACAGTGAGGGCGTGAGGAGGCAGCAGAGAAGGGAGGACAGCTGATAAAGGTGTCCTCATGAACACGTCACAGGGTGCACTCCGTCCCCTGGGAACTCATGGCTCAGAACTGGGGCGAGGAAGCTGGCCTGTTCATCTATCAATTCTCATCCCTTATTAGTTACTCAGGTGACCAGCTGCCTGGTGCCCACACCTCTGCTGGTTCCTAAAGACGTTCGTTCCCTGGCCCTTCTGGCCTGTAGCACACACAAGATGAGTGGAAGAAGCAGGTGCTTCAGGAAGGGATGGAACCTGAACCTGAAGTTACAGGGGACCCTCAGTTCGGGCCACAGATAGGGTTGGGACCACATCTGCTATCAGATGTAAATTAATTCAAAACAATGAATAACCAGAAACTGACTTTATTGTGCTTGAACAGTTCATTTCATTAATAAATGGATTTCTGCTTGAGTAAAATTGTATCACAGTTTTTATCCTTTAAATTCTCAATTTAAGGAGTGCTTTAATATGAAAAAAGAAAACTAAAATGACATCCATTTATAAGAACACATTAGAATTGATTAAAGATTCACACATTAAAAAAATTTGCAACATCAGCCAGGCCAACCTAACATTTTTCTGGCAAATCACAAACCCTTGTCAGATAAATAGCTACGGCTGCTGTTCAGCTGGAGGCATGCGTGCAGACTGTACACTGGTAATTGGATCGCCCCACACTTCTGAAAACCTGCCACTGTTCTGGAGGATACTTCCCTGTCTCTTTGAAGTGCCTTCCCAATGACTTTTCAGAATGAATTGTGTATGCACCCTCGTGATCTGACTTTGGTTTTTTTTTTTTTTTTTTTGATACATCATGCTATCCCAACCATACTCTACAAATTTGGTAGAAATATGTTCAGTTCTGTTTTCATGATGTAGCAATAAACAAAGACTCCATTTTATTTACAGAAAGACCATTTTATTTCTACAGGTAACAAACTGGATTTCAGAACGGGAACAAGCTACCGTAGTAAACAGTCAAACCACAATTTCCCCAAAGGACAGAGCTTAAGGCTGCTTTAAAGTCATTTGTTTTCTTGTCGTGTGACTACGATTATTAATTGATTCTACATTATGAGTTCCACATGCTTCTCCTGGGGGAGGGGGGGGAGCCACGACCCCGTCCTTGTAATTTTGTGAATGCTGTGTGATGACTTCGTCATTAGTGAGTCCGACGGAGGACTAAAGATTGACAGTTTAAAAATAAAGAATTTTTATGGAGCAAATGAGGAGTGTAGTAGAGAATTTTTAGAATCATCTTCCAGAAATATGGAGAGAGTCAGAAAAAAGGATCTTGAAGAAAATTGGAAAGACGAACAGAGATGCCAGCTCAGGGTAAAACAGTCAACCTAAAGTGTCCCCTGGAAGGACTCAATTAAAATCCTATCCGGGGCTAACACACCCTTTAGCTTTTTGGCCTCAAGTTTATTTCTTATAAATACTTCAGCCACTAAGTTTATTTAGTAGAGACGGTAGTTATTGCCTCATAAAAAGAAAAACCCACAATTTATCTCCTTAAGAAGAGAGAGATTTAACCCAGAGGTGGATTCTAAATAACTAAAAATCTCTAGATTTTGAAAAGCTGGAAACTACACGTATAGATGGGAAATACTCCTATAGATTTTTTTTTAACTTTCTAACAAAAGTGGGCAAAATATCCTGGTGTGCTTTAGGATGTGATGTTTATTTAGCAGACCTCTGTTTTACCATGCATATTTTCTTTAATCTAGAAAAGTTCCTCAAAGGATGATTAGATTGAACAAAAACTTATGAAGAAATAATAAAAAGCTATATCCATTTTCCATCATAATCAAAGTCTAAGTCACATTTCTAATTTAATGTTCAGTATTGGAACCCATCTAGGTGGCTGATCCTTCAGGAATTTGATGAATTTTTGTTTACCTCAAATTCATTAGGAAAAAATTTAACCTAAAACTCAGACTTAGCATTGAAAATGAAGAAGTGTTAAAAAAAGTTTCCAACAACAACAACAAAAGCCCTGGACCAGATGGCTTCACACCAGAATTCTATCAAACCTTCAAAGATGAGCTTCTACCTATTCTGAAGAAATTATTCCAAAACATTGAGAGGAAAGAAATCTTCCCCAACACCTTCTATGAAGCAAACATCACCCTGATTCCAAAACCAGGATAGGACCCAACTAAAAAGGAGTACTACAGACCAATTTCACTAATGAACATCAATGCAAAAATAATAAAATTTTAGCAAATAGATTGCATCTACATATTCACAAATGTAAACATCACAATCAAGTAGGTTTCATCCCAGGGATGGAAGATTGGTCTAACATACATAAATCCATAAATGTAATTCATCACATCAATAGAAACAAAAACAAAGACCCTACAATCCCCTCAATAGATACAGAAAACGCATTTGACAAAACTCAGCATCCTTTTTTAACAACTTAAGAAAATAGGCACAGGTGGCACATTTCCTAAACTGATTGAATTAACCTGTGACAAATCCACAGCTAATACAACACATTCAGTAAAGAGCAATAGAGTAAAATTGAGAGCTTTTCCCCTTAGAACTGGAACCAGAAAAAGATGTCCACTATCACCTCTACTATTCAACATAGCTCTGAAACTATGCAATACAATCAGGCCAGAGAAGGATATAAAGAGCATCCAAATGGGGAACGAGGAGGTCAAACTCTGCTGATGATATGATCTTATACTTAGAAATCCCAGAGACTCAGCCACGAACTCCTGGAAGTGAGCAAGAAATATAGTAATGATGGGACCACACCTATGGAGCCTATTGCAAAGGTACAAATCAAATCTATCAAGTATTGAACACAAATGTCTTAATGCTGTGGTTAAGTAAATGAGGTGAAAGCTCTGTTAGTAGCATGTAAGGACTCTAATTTGTACAAATAATCAACCCATTGAATCCCCCCTAAAATAAAAAATAAATCTATAGATTGCTTTGAGTAATATTAAAAAAAAAGAAATATAGTAACATCCCAGGGTATAAAATCAATGTCCACAAATCAGTAATCTTTGTATACACCAGTAACAGCCAAGTTGAGAAGCAAATCAAGGAATTCCCATCACAGCAGCTTCAAAGAAAGTGAAATATCTAGGAATATAACTAACACAAGAGGTGAAGGATCTCTACAAAGAATTATGGAACTCTAAGAAAAGAAATAGCAGAGGACATTAAGAAATGGAAGAAAATACTATGCTCTTAGCTGGGAAAAATCAACATCGTCAAAATGTCTGTTCTACCCAAAGCAATCTACAGATTCAATGCAATCTCCATGAAAACACCAACACCATACTTTGAAGAAATGGAAAAAATAGTTTCTTGTTTTGTATGGAACTAGAAAAAAACCCAAAGCAATTCTTAGTACTAAAAAGAGAGCTGAAGGCACTATTCTATAAGACTTCAAGTTATATTACAAATCCACAGTGATCAAAATAGCATGATAATTGGCATAAAAAAAGATTGACATTTGGAACAGAGTAGAAAACCAAGAGATTAAACCAGTCTCTTATTACCATTTAATCTTTGATAAACCAAACAAAACAGACAGTGGAATAAAGAATCTCTAGTCAACACATGGTGCTGGGAGAACTGGTCAACCACATGTAAAAGACTGAAACTCGACCCACACTTTTCACCGCTTACAAAAATTAACTCAAGATGGGTAAAAGATTTAAATCTGAGAAAGAAAAGGATAAAAATCCTATAGGAAAGTTGGGAAAAACTCTTGAGGATGTTGGTCTGGGGAAAAATTTTCTGAAGAAGACTTCATTGGCAATAGCAACAACCACAAAAATAAACAAGTGGGACTTAATTAAGCTGTAAAGCTTCTGCACAGCTAAGGACACACCAGTAAAGCAAATAGACAACCTTCAGAATGGGAAAAGATATTTGCATACTATGAATCAGACAAAGGCTTGATAACTAGGATCTATCGATAACTCAAATTAATCAACAAAAAAATAGTTAACAAACTCATCTATCACTGGGGAAGGGACATGAACAGAACCTTCTCTGAGGAAGACAGAGGAATGGCTAATGAGCATGCGGGAAAAATGCAAATGGTCCCTCATCATCAGAGAAAGGCAAATCAAAACACCCTGAGACATCACCTAACCCCAGTGAGAATGGCCCACAGCACAAAGTCTCAAAGCTGCAGATGCCAGCGTGTATGTGGAGAGAAGAGAGCACGTTTACATTGCTGGAGGGACTGCAAACTTATAAAGTCTCTTTGAAAAGGACTGTGCAGAATCCTCAAAGAACTCAAAGTAGACTGCCCATTTGATCCTGCAGTCCAATTACCAGGCATCTACCCAGAAGAAAAAAAAAATCATTTTATCATAAAGACATTTTCGCTAAACTATTTATTGCAGTTCAATTTACAATTGCCACAATGTGGAAACAACCTACATGCCTGTCAACCCAGAAATGGATTCACAGACTGGGGCATTTGTATACCATGGAATGCTATTCAGCCATAAAATAGATGGAGACTTTACATCTTTTGTATTAACCTGGATGGAATTGAAACACATTTTTCTTAGTAAAATATCACAAGAATGGAAAAGCAAGTATCCAATGTAATATGGAGTCAGCAGATGATCTAATACATGCCCACACAAGAGAAAAACTCAATTCAATTCATGTTGGGGGAAGGGTGGAGAAGAGGGGAGAGAGGAGAAGGGTGGGGATTGTTGTGCTCCCACTTAATGGGCACAATGTAAGGGTATATGGCACATCTCTTGGTTGGGGGACTCAATTACAAGAGGGACTCTACATAACAAATGCAAATATTGTATCCTAGTTGTTTGTAACCTCACATTAACCTGAAATAAAAAAATAAAAGTGTCAGGCTTTGTATCCCATGATATGAAGTTACTCTTCAGGAATTCTCTGTCTGTCCTTTCTGTCAGCATCGATTTCTTAGGCCTCAGCTGTAACTTATTTTAATAATCTGCCTATGTTAGGACAGTGAGGATGCAGAATAGATTCTACCTGCAACTGGCAACTAGTAGCACCAATCTCACCATTAAAATGATTACATAAAATTATTTTGCTGTTAGTATATACTTACAGATAGAACTAAATATTTGGTGTAAAAAATCATACTCCACTAGAAAGAGTAAAATATAACCATTCTCAAAATTCGATATAAAACTTATAAATCCTACTTAGAGGGTAGTAAAAACAGTCAATCTTCAGAGTCTATCATATTTATATGCAAAGCTAAAAAAATCACAAAAGCTAACAGCTCTGAGAAAATAAGTTTCCAGCATGTAGACTTTTAAGATATTTCCTTTTTATCATGTTACATTTCAAACAAGTTTCATACAGTGTCAATTATGAGTGATTATTTATAGACAAAGTTATTGTATTTCTGCCTTCCAGTACTTTGTTTTCCATTGATAGCATAACATTTCTGCTGCGGTGTTTGACCTAGACTTTCTCTTGGAATTAACCCTCTTCCACTATCTATAGCAGCATCTGTTTCTCTTCCAAGGATTTCAGTACCTTTATTAAATTCTGCCCATTCCATTCTTTTTCATCAAGCCAGTGGCTGCCAGCAGAAGCCTTCTGTATGTGCTGCTACCCTGTCATCCAACTATAATCTTGCCATGCCATTTTCTAGAGATGTTTATGGTTGCAGATACTCAGTTTATAAATTGAATAACACAAAACATTTGTAAATGTTTCTGATTGTTCAGTTATCCCTTTTAAAGGTCAAGACTTATCCTCTTTGTGGGCCCCGGCTTCCATGTCTGTAAAGAGTGGGGCTCAGAATACACAATCTCTAAAGTTTCTTTCAACTCTACCATTCAAGATCTTAGGTCCCGACATCAGAATGCCTAGTTCTGAATCTTGACTATCTCTTTACCACCTTGGGAAATTTACCTAACCTTCCAGTTGGTGAGTCTATAATAAATAATACATAATACTTACCTAGCAGGGTTGCTATAAATATTAAATAAATTAATGCACACAAAGCCCGTTGGATAGTGCCAAGCACGTAAGTACAGTTTGATTAAGGTTAGCACCTATTATTGCTATTTTATAATATCCTAATTTTATAAATATTAATTTAGCCCTTCATTTATTTATTTAACAAATATTTATTCAACACCCACTTTGTACTGTATTGAGAATATAGAAATAATATCAAATACAACATTATTCCTGACCTTAAGATACCTCAAATCTCTTGGAGAAGAAAAACAAGTAAATAAGTGATTATAATTCCTAGAAGTGCTTTAATAGTAGAAAGAAGCATGGACATGGGTGGGGTGGAGTGAGGGAAGGCTTATGGGGAATGAGATCATGTCTAAGTTGAATCCTAAATTTGAGCTAGAATAAACCAGACTCAGCAAGGCATGGGGCAGAGACAGGGCAAGGGATTGGAGGATGGAAGGAGTGAGAAGCCCAAGTAGGGGGAATATCATGGGCAAAGACTCAGATGCATGAAATAGAATGGCATGCTTAGAACTGCATCTGGGGAGGAGCGAGGCGGAGAAGGAAATCCCGAGGAGGTAGGGGTAACAGAATCCAGGTGGAGTAACAGAAGATGGGAGAGGAGAGGGGTCACTGTGGACGTGGAGGCCGTGCTCACTTGTACAGGGGGCACCTGGGAGCTTCAGGGGTGCTTTTCTCTCCTTTTCTGTCTTCTTTGGCTTAATTCATCTTATCTCACTGTTGGCTTACTAGCTATACCTCTTTGTTCTGTTGAGTCTTTTAGTGGTTGTTCTAAGGTGGGGGTGACAAGTTTTCCTGTAAAGGGATAGATAGTAAATCTTTCATCATTATGGGCTATAACACCCATGAAAACAAACAGGCTTGGCTGTGTTCCAACAAAACTTTCTTTATGAAACAGGTGGCAGGCCAGGTCTGACCCACAGGCTGTAGTTTGCTAACTCCTGCTCTAGAGTTTACGACATACATTTTGAACTTATCACAGAATAATTTTAAGCAATATTACACCATTTTAAAGTATATTTGAAGAACGATGCTGCAGTATACTTCCATTTCGCTCCTTTCCCACCTCATACTATTGTCATTTTTATCATAAAATTTACTTCTTCATATGTTTTAAAACCCTAAATGCCCTGTTATTACTTTTACTTTAACAATCGTCTTTTTTAAAAGACTCTTTAGATGAGACAAAAATTTATTTTTAAATTTGTGAACTGATTTTCCATTTGTGGTGCTCTTCATTTTTCCACCTAGATCCAAATTTCCATTTGATATCATTTTCCTTCTTTTTAAATATTTTTAGAGATGAACTCTCAACATGTTGTCCAAGATGGAGTGCCGTGGCTATTCCCAGGTACAATCATAGAGCACTAAGGCCTCAAATTTCAGGCCTCGAGTGATCCTCCCGCCTTAGCTTCCCCCCGTAGATAGGACTACAGCATATACTTGACCTTGCCTGGATCTCTGAATCTATATTCTTCTGCCTCATTTGGAATTTGGATGGTTGGAACTGTGATGGGCAGGTCAGGTATTTGTCTCTTTTTTGACGTGTTCCCTTCATATGGCCAGCTTGGGCTTCCTCACAGCATGGCAGCCACATGGTAGTCAATTTTCTTTTTTGTTTTATATGATGATTGTCTTTCCTTAGAGCAAGTGCTTTCAGAAGTCCAGAAAGAAGTTGCTAGGTTTTTTATCACCTAGCTTTGTTAGTTATGCAGTCTCATTTTCATTACATTCTATTAGTAACAAAATATATTACGGGGTCAGCCCAGATGAGAGCCACACAAAGGACTGACTATCACCAGTATGGTTCATGAGAGAGGGAGGCCCTCCTTACAGGCAAGCTACCACAGGACAGAAAGGATTTAAGGAGAAAAGGATGATTGTGTACAGGATTCTCAAGGAAGACATTTCACTGACAAGATGATGGCGTGAGAAAGGAAGGCTTTGAGGGATGTGTGGGGTTTTTTGAAGAAGAAAAATACGTATGGTGAAATGAGCATTTCCTCTCGAGAGGATCTGGATTTGAACCCTGCCTATTAACCCTACTAACCATGCATCTTTGGGTTCAAAACCTCACTGTTTAGGTGACGGTGGTGAGAGGATTTCAGGGATACTATTATACTGAAAAATTCTGGATTCTGGCAGGGGCTTATAAAAGGGAATTGTTACTATTCATCACAAAAGGATAACATCCCAAGCTGTGTAAAAATGGAAGCCATACATATATTGAGGGCGTAGTCACTGAACTCCGACATTGAGTTAACGGTGGTCAGAATGGGTTTGTTCTTCTACTCATCATCCCTGCTCCCTTTGTTGCTTTTAAGATTTACTCCTCAGAATGTCAGCAGAATTTCTAGCTGCTTTTAAGATTTTCTTGTTATCATTTATTTTCATCAGTTTGACTATGATGTGCTTTGGTGTTTGTATCAATTTCCTATTGTTGCAGTAACACATTGCCACCAATTCATGGCTTCATTCAACACTTGTTTATTATCTTATAGCTCTGGACATGAGAACTCCAAAAATGTGTGCTACTGAGCCAAAGTCAGGCGCTGTGCATACCAGGGCTTAGTCAGAGGCCGAATCTATGCCCTGCCCTTTTCAGCTTGCAGAGGCTGCCTGTGCTCCTAGACTCACAGCTGTCCCTGGGTCACTCACACCCCTCTCTCATTGTCACATCCTCTCTCATTGTCATCTTGACTCCTTCTTAGAAGGACGCTTGTGATTACATTGGGCTTGCCTCAATTACTCAGGATAACCTCCCCATGACAAAATCCTTCACCGACTGCTACCTACAGAGTGATATAAGGCAACACTCACAAGTTCCAAGGATTAAAACAGGAGCATCTTGGGGAATGTTATTCTGCTTGCTGTGGTGTTTTTTTTCATGTTTTTTCACTTGAAGTTTGTTGAGCTTCTTGTATCTATGGGTTTACAGTTATTAAACTTGAGAAAGTATTTCTTCACATTATTTTTCTTCCTTTTGTCCCCCCTTCTTTCCTACATGTTTAGTAGACCGCATGATGTGGTCCCAGGAGTGACTGATTTGTACTCATGGTTTTTATAGTCTTTTTTTTTTTCTCTTCAAGGATAGTTTCTATTGCTATGTTTTTAAGCCCAATGATCTAACTAGCTGTTTATTCTATCCAGTGTGGTTTTCATTTCAGATATTATATTTTCATCTGTAAAAGTTTTATATCTTTTAGTTTCTCTTCTTATCATGTTCAAAGTTTTCTTCTACATATATGGAATCTGTTTATAATTGCATGTCTCAATATTTTTGTCTGCTGATTCTGATCTAACATATACAGGTGGTCCATAAAGTTCGTGTGCAATTTACTCTGTTGACCTATTTTAAACTGCACACTAGCTTTATGTCCACCCTCTGTGTGATGGGTTTTTCACTTAGCTAAGAATCAGAATGTCCAGCTTTTGCATGCCTTGTGGTCTTTGACTGCGATGCCAGACATTTTGAATTTCACATTGCTGAGTGTTGTTTTGTTGTTTTCCTTTAGCTCTCATTGGGCTTTGCTGTGGATCATAGTTAAGTCACTTGGAATTAGTTTTTGTTTTGTTTTGTTTTGTTTTGTTTTTGAGACAGAGTGTCACTTTTTCACCTTCAGTCAAGTGCCGTGGCATCATAGCTCTCAGCAACCTCAAGGTCTTGGG
Organism: Arctocebus calabarensis; assembly: GCA_963573935.1. Classification (NCBI taxonomy): domain Eukaryota; kingdom Metazoa; phylum Chordata; class Mammalia; order Primates; family Lorisidae; genus Arctocebus; species Arctocebus calabarensis. Next base: position 114,770 of record CAUYON010143283.1, on the reverse strand, counting down.
CTTAAGTGATTCTCTTGCTTCAACTTCCCAGGTAGCTGGGACTACAGCACCCACCACAATGCCCAGCTATTTTTAGAGACCAGGTTTCACTTTCACTCAGGCTGGTCTTGAATTCCTGAGCTCTGGTGATTCACTTGCTTTAGCCTCCCTGAGTGCTAGGATTACAGGTGTGAGCCACCTTGCCTGGCCCCTAGAATTAGTTTTGATAATTTTGAAGCTTGCTTTTAAGATTTGTCTAGTTTGGACCAGAACAGCCTTTAGTCTAAAGCATTGGTTCTCAACCTGTGGGTTGCAACCCACAGGAACTATATTAAAGGGCTGCAGCATTAGGAAGGTTGAGAACCGATGGTCTAGAGCTAATTTAGCCCTGCCGCCCCAACCACAGCCCTTGGAGGGCTACCTGTTGCCCATGTATGAGGACGTCTTCTCATTCAGGCAGGAGATATGAATTCCTCCTAGTTTTGCATAATTCTGGCTTTTTCTCTGCTTACTCCTTGTTGGTTCATTCCTAGGCTGTGGGTAGTTTCCTTAGATACATGCTTCCTCAGATCAGCACCACCTAAAGAACTGAGGAAAGCCCTCTGCAGACCTCTGAGGCTCTCTCTCTGCAGCTCCTTCTTTCCACTACTTTATTCCATAACTTCTAGCCACGTCAGCCTCTCCGTACTAAAACGTCAGCAAGACTGCCAGCCTCTTTGGGTTCCACGACCTGCTATAGCCTCCCCAGGCAATAAACTAGATAATCATAGGATTTTTCCCTTTTGGATAATAGTTTTGTACTCCATGTTTGAAAACCATTATTTTACATATTTTTTTCTGATTTTCAAACTGTTTAAGGTGGGAGGGTAAATCTAGCCCATGTGACTCCATGGGCCAAAACTTTCAGTATTTTTTAAAGTATAAATATAAATATATATTAAGCGTGTGTATTTATTTAACAGAACAATTTATAGGCACATTTATAGTCATTTCCTCAGAAGTATTTCTCGAGAGAGGAATTGCCCAAATCACCTTCTGCTGTCCTTAATTCCACAATAGCTGGACTTATCAAAAGATAATTTGCAATGCAAAACATACAGTATATTGGCTGTCTTCCTCTCCCCTGTGACCCAGTGAGAGTTGGAATTTGAGAAGATGACTCATAATAACCCTTCATCTGCCCCTGCTGCTCACCTTTATGCTTCAACTTGACTGGGCCATGGAATGTCCAGGCATCTGGTTAAACATTATTTCTGATTGTGAAGGTGTTTCTGGAAGAGACTAGCGTTCAAACTGTTAGACTGAGTAAAGCAGATGATCCTTTCTGGTGCGGATGGCACTCTCCAATACACCAAAGGTTTGAATGGAATAAAATGGTGGAAGAAGGCCAAAATCTCTGTCTGACTGAGCTGATCAATCTTCTCCTGCCCCTGGTGCTACTGGTTTTCAGGCCTTTGCACTTGGAATACGCATCATTGATTCTCCAGTTGTTGGCCTTTGACTAATACCACGCTTTCCTGGGTCTTCAGCTCGCAGATGGCAAATTATAAGGCTTCTTAGTCTCTGTAATCACGTGAGCCAAGTCCTTATAATAAAGCACACATACGCACATGTGTGAACACACATACCTATTTCCTATTGGTTCTGTTTCTCTGGAGGACTCTGACTAATATACCAGAGTTGTTGGATTTCCATGGTCCTGTCTCTTCACTGTGACACAACCTGCCACAGCTGATTGCACGAGAGCTGGGCCAACCATTAAAAATTGGGACTAGATAAATAAATATAGGTTGCAAGAGACTGAGGGTAGCAAAGAGAGATTAGAGTCGGTGTGGTTGGACCATAACCTATAAACTCAGGAGCTCGGAGCCTCCACGTTCTGTGTGCACGGCAGTGAGCTCTCCCACAGGTACACAGAGGAGAGAATGGAACACCTGTTCAATGAGAAAAAGAGATGGCCAAACATGGCCTTCATTCCTGTTGATTTTCTTCCTCATTCCAGTCTTTTCCTGAATTCCTGACCTTAGAATTCCCTTGTCTCTTGCCAAAGAGAAATTTTAGAGTTGTTACCCTTCAACTGACCTAGATTTGGGTTTCCCTGAGCAAACTGGGTTTGCTGGGTTTCCACATTGTTGACGGAATCTCCTTTGCTGCTGGGCCAATGGAGGGAGGACCCATTGTTGCCCAACTTACAGGTCCTTCTACCTTTCCTGCTCTGGTTTTATAGGATTTGCTTTTTGCTTCAGTCCTATTATCTCATCTCCCCCTTGCCACTTCCTTCTGGGCCACTAAAGTCATGCCCCAAACCTTAGTCATTGCAGCCTCTCTGCCTGGTGTCTGGACACCGGTGCAGCTTTCCTCTCTCCCACCTGAGAGGGACATGTTACTCACACCGAGGAGGCTGTCATTCTTTCTACATACAAGGCCAGACCCGAAGGTAATAAAGATTTTTCTTCTGACATGATAACGTCTGGGACAAAGCAGGTTGTTGCACTTTCTAATATTCTTTCCAAGCCTGTTGAAATCATAGGAGGAGCTTGACAGTAAGAAAGGGAACATTATTCATTATGTTACCCCTTTTCTCTCAAGAGAGTACATGGCCAATGTCAACCTACATAAAGAGGTACAATTGAACACATTCATAATGAAGCTGAATTATGCTATTTTCCAGAGTGGCAGACACACTGAAAACCGGCACTTTCAGAATAAAAATGGACCAATACTGCCTCCTCTATTTTGAGTACCTATTGTTATTAGACTTTGGTTTTAATTTTACACCCGTGTTTCTCTCTAGCTGATCCTAAATTTGCTAGTCCCTGACATAAAACATTTTTTAGCAAGAGGGTGCATGAGGAATGTCACAGTGGGTTATTAAGACAGTAAAGATAAACCTAAATATTGAAGAACAGGTCATAAATGAAACTTTAAAATGAGCAGTTAAATAGCCCAAGAGTACCGATTGTTAAAATCAAAAAGTTATAAGATTCCATGTGAATCTGCTATAACTATTAAACTCTTTCGTGAATTTACCCAACCTTGATAGACACGAACATTTTTTAAAGAAGAGAAGCTTTTTGTGTTTCTAGGGGTGTTCAGGGATTTTTGTTTCATTTTTCACCTAAAAAACCAACATCAGTTTCTATACTGTAATAATGTACTTTTCCATTAAAACTAGAGATCTCGAAATAAAAAATACATTATAGTCAAGTTTTTAAAATGCTATTTTAGACTTCTATAAACTTTTTGAGGAGTCGATAGTACTGATGGTAGCTGTCTACTGCTGGGGCTTGATGACATCAATTTAGAAGAGCACTGATTGAAGACACTAACACATCTGAGTAAGTGGGACCCTTCCCTTCTCAGGTTGATGCACACTCATTCCATGTTCTTATCACACCGGAGAAGTGAAATAAGAAAACTTCAAGGACTGGAAACAAGGGCTTTTAAGGTATTCCTTCTGGCAAGCAGGGAGCATGATCAGCCACCCTAGTTCATTCGGGACTAAGAGGTTTCCCAAGATATGGGACTTTCAACACTAAAACTGGAGACATCTGGAGAAAACAGGATGGGTGTCTCCCTGGTCACAGTTCCAGAAACTGTTCAAGCCAAGGGAGCCATACCTGGGCATCACCAAATCTGATTTAGGGAGCTGAAAAATATTTGTACTGTTTTGTTTTCTTATTAAAATCTCTCTTGGAACAATCTAAGCTGTTTTTGTTGCACTGCTAAGGAATAAAATTCTTTGCCACTTTGCAGCCAGCAGTCAAGGAAAGGAGAAAGACTCAAGAGGCTGGGTGGGGTAGCAGCATCGGGAAACCCTTAGGAGGCAGAAAGAAGTAAAACTGAATAGGGAGAGGCCCTTCTTGTCCAGAGCAATCTCCTATAGAAACTTTGTCTACTGGAAAAAGTTCTTTTTAAAAAAATTTGAAATTTGATCCTTTCACAAGGCCTACAACCTAAATTTTTGTTCATCTTTATTCTCACTTTCTGTTGTCATGACAACATCATGAACTGAGTGTTTCAACCTCCTTACGGTTTGTCCATGTCTGTTACTCTATTTAAAACAGCAAGGTTTTCTAAAAAGAATAATAAACCTTGATATTTTATCTCTCCATCTTCTCAGAAATTATTCTCTGGATTTGTGATGCCAATTTTGACACGAAGAGGAGAGCCATATTTAACTATTGAACACATAAATAATTTTTAAGAATTTCATCATAACCTTCATTCTTAGGTATAGAGATTATGTGCAAAACTGTGACATGATTTTTTTTCAGGCTTATATAAATAGATGCATTCTGTGTAGTGTCTTATACACTGCCCTACTCTTTTTCACTAAATGTGATTATCAGAATGGACAAGAGAAAAATGTAAAATGTAAAAATCCTATGTAGCTAATGATAGCAACTTTTAATTATCAGAGACTGCTAAGACTATGACGGGTAAAGATATTTTTAAGAAATGAATATTTTTTTTTAATTATTAAATCATAGCTGTGTACATTTATGCAAATGTGCTGGTTTCATATACAACCCGAAATATTTTCATCAAACTGTTCAACATAGCCTTCATGGCATTTTCTTTGTTATTGTAAGAAATGAACCCTTAATAAAGGGTGCTGCTAAGAAAAAATATATTTAATACTTGAATTTATGGCTCCAATTCAGACAAGTTCCTTGAATACTATATAAATCATGCTGAATGGATGGCTATCCCCGGACTCTCATTAACCAATGCCTTTGGTTAATGAGAAGCCTTTTCTGTATTCTGAATCCCCATGTAAAGGCATATATGGTAGCACCTTAATGCTTTTGTTTTTGTTGAATGAATCAGTTTATTCTTTAGGGTGTTTGGCAGGAAAACATGCTTGAGAAACAGGCCACTGTTATTATTATATTTTTATTTCTCCCTCCATTCAGGCTATGTGCTGGTTTGATCTGGTGAAGTGTGGCGGAGGGAGAACTGTCTCGAGTATCTAGGCAGACTGGCCCATAGGCCACCTAGAAATAAGAGTCCTGTGTCCCCAATATGGCACAGAATGACAGGCAACACGATGGACTGTCTGCTATAAACCAGGGGGGTAGACAATTGATATCGAGAGGGGCCTCGCTTGACCCTGGGTGCCTGGAGCCATGGTCCAGCTAGTGGGAAGTGGATAGTGTTTAGAATGGATCCTAGAATTAGGAAGTAAAACTCCCCAAAAGGCAATGTTTAAATTTTCTGAAGGCCATGCCAAGTAGGGACTGACCAAGTCCTCACATTATTTCTCGGTGTTCCCCTCAGCTGGACTCATCTTCCTGACTGTAGTCTCCTGAGCTCCATTTCTTATTGTATTTACTTCAGCAAACTTGCAATTGTAAATTATTTCTTGCTACTTTGAAATGCAAATCTTCCACAACCCAGAAATGTCTTTTTTTTCTGAAAAAAAGAGCCTCAAGCTTTCACCCTGGGTAGAGTGCTGTGGTGTCACAGCTCACAGCAACCTCCAATTCCTGGGCTTAAGCTATTCTCTTGCCTCAGCCTCCCAAGTAGCTGGGACTACAGGCGCCCGCCACAACAATGCCCAGCCATTTTTTGCTTGTAGTTGTCAATTGCTGTTTGGCTGGTCCGGCTGGATTTGAACCTGACAGCTCTGGCGTATGTGGTTGGCGCATTAGCTGCTTGAGCTACAGGTGCCGAGCCAGGAATGTCTTTTTCAAGGACCTCAAAGTAGTTATCAAGAAAGATAGATCTCCTGGCTCCCAGTGTGTATGGGTGACAATTAGCAAATAAAGATGCCTTAATCGCATTGACGAACGTTCCAGTATCATCGTCTAGTATATTCCTGTAGCCTACAACAATCCTCCTGCCTTTTGTTTCCATGGAGTAGGTTTCCATCTCTCTCTCCTATTGCAATGGTGTCGAATGAAATTTTCCTTGCCTTCTTAACTAATCTGGTATAATTTTTCTTCTATAGAATTCAAAATAAACATTTAGTTTGCCATATAAAAAGTCAAAATTTTTATTTATTGCACAGTTTAGTAAGTGGCCTGAAATTTATAGCCCTTAAAGATAGAGACATTTCTATTCTGTAGCTGGGTCCTAAAATCCAGAATGTTTTGCATGTTAGAATCAGGTTTAAAAATAAACCATTTCTTTATTCACCTGCTTCCTTTTTAAAGTAATGTTTCGTATTCTTTTTATCACCAGAGATGGCCGATTTTTTTTTTTTCTTAAGAGACAAAGTCTCACTTTGTCAACCTCAGTAGAGTGCCATGGAGTCAATAGCTCACAGCAACCTCCACCTCCTGGGCTTAGGCGATTCTCCTACTTCAGCCTCCCAAGCAGCTGGGACCACAGGCGCCAGCCACAACGCCCGGCTATTTTTTGTTGCAGTTTGACAGGGGCCAGGTTTGAACCGGCCACCCTGGGTATATGGGGCCACCGCCCTACTCTCTGAGCCACAGGCACCACCCTGATGGCCGATGTTTTTATTCTCTCCATTTGATCATTTGTTTTCACTCCTGGGGCAGAAAATTGTTATGAGGATTGGAAGTAGGATCTGCAAAAAAGTTATTGATATGTATATTTAACTAAGAAACTCTTTTCATGAAAGACAGGATCTGGGCGGGGTGTGGTGGCTCCTGCCAGTAATCCCAGCTCTGTGGGGGGCTGAGGCCAGTGGATTGCCTGAGAATAGGAGTTCGAGACCAGCCTGAGCAAAGTGAGACCCTGTCTCTAAAAACAACTGAGCATTGTGGCTGGCACCTGTAGTCCCAGCTACTCAGGGGGCTGAGACAAGAGGATCACTTGGGCCCAAGAGTTTCAGGTTGTTGTGAGTTATGATGCCACAGCACTCTACCCAGCCTGACAAAGTGAGACCGTGTCTCTAAAAAAAAAAAAAAAAAAGACACAATCTCACCACTTAGAACCAATCCTGTAATTTCTAATCATAGTCAAGTACTTAGTGGTTTTCCTGTCAAATACATTGTACATACATACGTACATATATACCTTTGGGGTGGGATATTATTTTTAGAAGAAAAAGGCCCAAGTAAACAGCTTCATAAACCTGAGATAAGAAAACGTGCTGACAAAGGGCTCTTTGGAGTGTTCCATTTTTTCTTACAAGCCCAGGACCTCTGTAAAAACACCCACAACTGTAAAGGAAAGTGACATTTTATTCTGCTGTTCCTCCCGGCAGATGCTGATTTGGATTTTTAGTGAGAAATAGCCACACATTTTAGATCCAAATTTTAAAACCTCGAGGTCACGGTGTGAGAAACAGACTAATAGATTTTGCTTTTCATCACCTTGGATCGGCTAAAACAATTGTGCCCTCTAGCCCATGAAATCTGTACTGCAAAGGCCATTTCAATACCCTTTGCTTCTGCTTTTAGCCTCCTCAACTTCAGTTCTTGAAGTGGAAAGTCGTCAAAAATTCCAGTGTAAGTAAAGCAATTAATCTCATTTGTATGCATAAGCATGGCTATTGTGAGGCTCATTTTCTCTATTAGCTTTCCTGGAAAAAAAATTAATTATGCTATACTGTTGTCCTTATAGTTTGAACATTTTACATATTAAAAGGAATATTCCCTAATATTGCTAAGTAAGAAATTACCCATTATTTCCTAATAAAGGCTCCTCACTAAAGTCATGATGAAAAATTGTAGAGGTTGCTCACTTGACCTTCGTTAACCATCTGGCATTGAGGATCCTGATTTTTAAAAAGCTCTATTTTAGTCAGCTGAAGCCACCTCAGCATCTTTTAAAGTGCTTTGATTTGATCTATTTCTACTCCTTCTTTGAGGAAATCAAGCTGAGAGTTCTGAGAACCCATTCTGTTTGTTTCTTTCATCCCTTTCTGTCCTGTCTGCATGCAGAGCACATCTCCCTTTGCAAAGAACTCATCAGCAGCTCTTGAGAATGGGGACTTCAATGCCCCTGTCTTGGGCCACATTTAACACTTTAACGTTTCATTTTTCCCTGCTTTGATTTTGAATAGGGCACGGGTTTGAAAGCACTAACAACCTCCTGGCTAGCTGTCCTTCATAGAGTTGTAATTCATATTGGTCATCAGCTTATTTAAAATACCTTCCTGCCTGGATTGGACCCCTGCTCACTGCTCTGTCCCATTGGCATACACAGTTAACAGAGAAAAAAAGCATACAGAAGAGACTTTACTCAATCTGACTTTATTTCACGGATGATGACAAATGACAGGTTTATTGAGGAGACCAAGGAAGGAAGAGGACGTGACACTAAGGATTAAGTGTTCCCAGCAATCAGTTTCTGGGTCTTTAAACCCAAATGACTGATCTCATGTGGTTATCTTAAAGTCTTCTTGGAAAGCAAATGGAAACAGTGAAGATATCTTCCCAGCATACAGACGCTTTGGTCCATAGCAACAGCTACATATACTTGAACATCGTGTGTCACACCAACTCCCGCATTTGACATCTCCACCAGAGACAACAAATAAATAAAATAACTTTGGAGCTTGGAAAAGCTCAGGCCATTTTGGAGCTTTGAAAGAACCTGTCATGGGGATGATGATCTCAGTAGCAAGGGCAGCTACATGGATCTCCCAAAACCCCAGACAACCACCTTCCCATGACTTAATGATTCTTAAAATGTCTATTTTTTACAATGCCTAAGATTCTCATCGATGAAAAATTCATTTGCTTTATTAATGTCAAAACCTTCTATAAGGACAGCAACATCTCTGGGATGGTTAAGGTCATCTCTGTCACTGACAAATGTGAGTATCTACCTAGGTGGGATAGATTCAATAAAGCTCTGGGGCCAGCAAGAAAATTTTTTTAATTTTTAAAAATTGTATCCCATGATGGGAAATTCAGTATCAGTCACGTATAGAAGTTCTTCCTCTTCTCTAGTGTCATATAATGATCGTGAGTGGCTCATGCTATCCAAAAAGCTTGAGGAGGAGAGCCTGGTGTTAGCTCATCATGGCTGCACTGAGATCATTTGTGCTTATGAGATACTCTGCTGATCGCAGCACTGGGTCCCTCCCCCTACACCCAAGTCAGCCACTGGGATCTTTCAGGAGACTATAAAGGCTGAGGCACTCTGGGCACAACCAGCAAGCATCTGTGCACCAGTCACATTAGACATCCCTCTGAATTGCTGCGTAGGAGAGGGCAATTTATCAACCACAAGATGCTAGCACCCCTTCACTCCTTCTAGGTTCTGCAAGGCATCCATTCTCAAAGAGCTGACTCTCCTCCTCCCCCTTTTTTTTAGATAGAGTTTCACTTTGTTGCCTCGGTAGAGTTCCATGGCGTCATAGCTCATAGCAACCTCTAACTCTTGAGCTCAACAGATGGTCTTGCCTCGGCCTCCCAAGTAGCTAGGACTACAGGTCCCCACCACAATGTCCAGCTAGTTTTAGAGACAGAGTCTTGCTTTAGCTCAGGCTGGTCTCAAACTCCTGAGCTCAGGTAATCCACCTGCCTCAGCCTCCTAAAGTGCTAGGATTATAGGCGTGAGCCACTGCATCTGGCCTGGCTCGCCTCTCTTTCACTCAACCTAACACCCCTGCATTCAATCCTGCTGTTCGAGAAAAAGAAAGAGAGTGAGAGAAAGAGAGTGAGAGGGAAAGAGATGTTTAACTTTCCCCTGAGCACCTCTGGACCTCCAGGATATTTGCCCTTTTAAGAAAGGAAAGGTAAAGCCTCCTTTATGGAGAGCTGTTCTGTTTAGGTTATCTGTTACCATACAAGCAAGCACACCAAGCTGGTTGGAAACAGCAGCAATTATTTATTTTGCATTGCTCCATGACAGATAATTTTAACTTGGAGTCTCTAACGTGGTTGTGGTGAGAATGTGGCTGGGTCTGCAGTCATCTCGAAGGCATTTCCACTCATTATAGCTGGTGTCTGGCTCTGGGACAGCTTGGCTTCTTGGGCACCTCTTCCTCTAAGTTGCCTCTCTGCATGGGCTTAAGGAAGCCTCAGGGCAGGTAGACTTAGAGCCCCGGGGTGAGGACAGTGATGACCCAAATCTCACCAGCCCAGGCTGCCTGGGCTTTTCCAACCCAACCTCGAGGTGACTCACTGTCACTGTGACCATACATTCTGTGCATTTAGGCAGTCACAAGGATCCACTCAGGTTCCAGAGGAAGGTCTACTGACTTCACCCTTTGCTGGGAATTAGAATCAGTGACATGGTTTAAAGTCACCAGAAGCGCTCATAAGAAAGACAAACAAGAGAGTATTTGTTTTTCAATGAGGTTCTTTTCCTCCTTCAGCCCACACATGACCACCAGGCTGCTGCAAAGTACCCACTTGGCTTGGCAGAGGACTCTTGCTCTCACTTTGGGCCTCCGTCTCTGCCATGCCCCGTAGACCAACACCAGGGTTGGCTCTGTTTCTGGTCCCTCTCTGCAGTTCTGTGCGCTGGAACCTGTGGCTGAGTGATACTATCTCAGCCCTGGCCAGACCCCTGGGGCAACAAGTCCCAGGCCAGGTAAGAAGCAGCTTCCATTTTCTGGAAGACTGTGGGGCTGTTAGAGGTTTGATACAGAAAGGTGTGCGTATGAAAGTAGCACCTTTTAACAATGGTTCTCTGGGCTTCCTGCTCTATGACAAAGAGTTGGAAGAAATGTGTCCGCGCTTCATATCTTTCCTTATGGAATCCCATGGTCATCTGCAGGATACCAGTGGTGCTGACTGTAGCTCCATAAGGATAACCTTGGTGCCTCCACTCTCACTTTCAAAATGGGAAACCTTGCAGGCTCAGGTATCCAAAGGATCAGGCATCTAAAACTCCCGCTGTGATACAAGTCTGGCCTGTATTGTTACTGTGGCAGTATTTTTTCTTTAGCATGATGTATCCTAAGCTCTGACCTACCCACTTACCAAATAAATGGAATCATAAACCCAGTATAAATAGGATATTACTTATGATAAGTGAGGGTCTCGCCACATAAATAGTGATCCAGAATCTCCTTGCAGAACAAATTCTTTATGGCATTTTTATTGAACTATTTTTTTAATAATTTGAAAAATCTGGGGAGATTTGATTCATTTTGAATTTTTAAAATATTATCTTAATAAAATTCCTTCTCAAAGAAGTGCTTATTCATTACACATAATTCAGTGAGTTATTTCTTTCAGCCTCAATAGGAAAAAAATCAGGAAAGCAATGCCATTTCTTTTTCTGATATGTGATGAATTGTTCCACATTTCTTCTAGTTAATGGCTTAAAAAATAAAAATGAATGGCAGCCTGAAACCTGCTTTTCATATTCATCTGTGAGGTTGTATGGTTAATAGTCCAGTCTCACATACGCAGGGGCCCAGCTGTCAAAGATGGCACCGCGGGGCATCTGCTATAATTTTAAAACATGTTGCAGACGCACGCATGTCCATAAATCTAAATTCACTGGAATGCTTATGGGAACATAGCATCATCAGATTTGAAAATAAATCCTTTATTGCTTTCATTTGAACTTCACCCTTTACTTGACTCAAATTATCTTTATCAGATAATGGATGAGAGGCCTCATAATGTGTAAGTTTCCGGGAGCAATTTCATTGGCAAAACTTCTTAAAATTCTTGTCAGAGTCCATTTTGGACATAGCCAGGGCAATCTTCTCTGTTCCCTTTAAGGAAAACCTCCTGGACCTAGCTAATATCTGTGATATGTTATGGCCACCATGTAATGAGAACAATAGTCAAACCCATAAATTCATTTAATATGTGCAGATTAAGGAATTTGAAATCCATAGATAGCCACCCATAAGAATATAATAGCCTCCTCTCTCACACAGCAAAGATTGGCCTGCCCATCTTCAAAGCTGTCTCTACCTGTTTGATAAAAGCCATTTTTTACTTATATATAAAATAGCTCTGAAGTTGGTTAGAAGAGAAGAAAAAATGAATTTCAAACTCTTCCCTATTATTAGTTCCTAAAAAGTCAATGCAGTTACTATTCATTTATTTAATGATTTATTTAATGATTTAGGATTACAACCATATAAGTCATAGCCTCTCTTACATATTCCTAAGAATAAGTATAGAATCTTAAATAAGCACACACTCTCCAAAGTAAATATAAAATAATGCCTAGATGAGATTTAAACATTTAAACATTCCTGATGCATCCCCAACCTGCATTCCACCCTTGGAAGAGCCTTTGAATACACAAAGCAGAGGGGACTCAAATTCTCAAATCTTTCTCCAAAATGACCCCACTAAATTTAGTAAGAGAGCTCGTAGGGAGGTGGCAGACAGCATATTATGTTGTATTTCTCCACAGATATGTCCAATACTAAAATGAAAGTTAAACCCTAGAGAGGTACATAAATATCTCTATCAGACATAGTGAAGTATATATTCAATTAAAATAAAGAGGTCTGTTTATTTTAAAAGTAATTGTGCTTCCTTATAATAAACTTTCATCAAGAATTTATGGAATTGAATATATGAATATATGTAATTATAAATAATTCCTTTGCATACAAAGATCAATTATCTTAAAAAGTGAAAGTAAATTTCTTTTGTAGCTGAAAAAAGCAGCTAAGGGACCTTGAGTGTGTTTCTTCAATTCCTCTGAGTCTCCGTGGCCTCATCTGTAAAGTGGGCAAAAAAGCACTTTCACGTGGGAGAATCAGATGAGATGCAGGCGTAAAGGTGGGCAGGTCAATATTTCTTCAGTAGGAATAGGTAAGTCTCTTTCCTCCGTCTTGACCTTGGCAAATCACCTTTTAAAATAAATCATCCAAACTCTCCTCTCTCACTATTGTTCCACCCCGGACACCCCTCAGAGCCTGCCATTCCCAAGCCTGTATCCTAATGTTGTCTAACTTCTCCAGGTCTTCAGAAGAGCCCCCTGGGCTGCTGTAGAGAAGTCCACATCTGGAGTTGCAGACGTGTGTTTCCAGCCTGAGAGGGGCCCCTCCCTCAGCCTTACAGACGTCCCCGAGTGTTCTTGTTAGTGTCCATTCACTGTCTAGGTGCCTGCTAACTCTCATGCCCCATCTCTCCTCCTGTTTCACTAGAAACATGGAGACCCCCAAGGCAGGTGCTCGTCTTCCCCCTCCTCCCCATTTCTTTGATCTTATCCCATCTCTAATATGTCTTTGATCTTTCCCTCTTCATTGACTTCTCAGGTTGTAAATAGAACCAAGCCTCTCCAATTTGAAAAGAGCTCCCTCCTATCAGCCTAGCTTTCTGCATTAGCCACCTTCAACCCCCAGGCTTTTCCTTTTTCACTGCCAGTATCCCTGAGTGTCCCGGTTTCATCTCCATTTCCGTCTGGCATGAGTCCCACTCCCACTATGTTATTGATGCTGCTGTGATTAACCAACGACAGTGCATTGATTAATTCAGTCACTGGGAATGGTGCTAGGTACAGAGGATATGTTAGTGAATAAGGCAGACGCAATCCCTGTCTTCATGGGGCATAAAGTATAGAGGGGTGTCAGTTTAGGACCCTTGAGAAACAGTTGCCAAAACAGGATTAGATATGGAAGAGATTTGTCAAGGAACATACATGAAGGATAAAGGAACTGGAGTGGACAAGGACTAGATCAGGAGAGCCCTTAGATCCCACTGAAGTTGGGATGCCTGGGAAAGGAGGTAAGGAACGATTGGATGGTAGGGACCACAGGACCATAGAGCAGTCTAAGAAAATCTCAGCTGCACTGGTGGGACATCACTAAGCAAAAGTTGTCCATTACAGGAATCCTGTTGCTACAGACTAAATATCTATGTCCCTCCCAAATTTATATGTTGAAATCCTCCCAAATTTATATGTTGAAATCCTAACCTCCAAAATGATGGTATTAGGATGTGGGATCTTTGCCGGTGATTAGGCCCTGAGAGCTCCCTCGCCCCTCTGTCCAATGCACATGCAATGAGAAGAGCCATCTATGAACCAGAAAGTGGGTCTCTCCAGACAGCAAATTCTGGCACCTTGAACTTGGACTTCCCAGCCTCCAGAACTGTGAGAAATAAATTTCTGCTGTTGATAGCCACCCAGACTATGGTATTTTGTTGTAATCCCTATGGCAAAGGGATTAAGAGAGAAAATTAGCGTTTAGCAGTGAGAGTGCTGCTGTAATATCATAAATACCTAAAATGTGGAAGCTGCTTTGGAACTAGGTACTGGGTAGAGGCTGGAAGAGTTTGGAGGTGCATATTAGAAAAAAGTCTACATTTCTATGAACAGATCTTTCTTTCAGGGAAATTCTAGTGATGGCTGGGAAAGAAAAGAGGAGGGCTACAGAGAAAGCTTTAATCTTCTTCGAGAAAGTTGACCTAAGTGGTCATGAGCAGAATGTTAGTGGAATATGGACAGTAAAGCCCTGTCTGATGAGGTCTCAGGTGGAGAGGAGGAACATGCTATTGGACAATGGATAAAAGGCCATCCTTGTCGTAAGATGGCAAGAACGTGGATGCCTTGTGTTCATGTCCTGGTATCTTGGGTTTTATATAAGGTGCAGCGGGCCATGAGGGGCCTCACATGTGGTTAAAGATATGACCTGGGACAGGATTTGGGAGCAGCCGTGCTGGAGGTCTAGGCTTCCTGCTCATGCTGCGACCTGTGCCCTCTGGTCTTGCTTCTGGCTGTAGATCTCAAGCAGCATGGCCAATTTTACCCCTTGGGATGGCATCTCCATTGATTTTCTCTACAACTCCCAGGAGCCGAGCTCTGTGGCCTGCCTCCCTGTCCTTGCTGGTCTTTATGATAATCGTGGCCTTCTGGCTTTCACAGGGTGAGCAGCACTTCTTGGCTCCTCCCCAGGAGTCCAGCTCTGGGGCCACCTGTCACACCACTCCTGGCCTGCAGAGGAGGTCACCGCTGAACTCCCTCGTGTGGCTGGTGCTCCTTCCACCTGCACTCTCCTGACTGTCACGGTGAATGGTGTCCTCTCTGGGCCTCTCCATGGAGTATAGTCCTGTGGTACATCCTCTGGTTTCTTGTAATATATCTACTCCAGCTTCCCTCCAGCCTTGTTATTCCCTCCTTGACCAGGTGCAGGGCAACCCAGGCCTTTCACTTTGCCCAGCATAAGACGTTATTTTTTCCAGGCATCTAACAAAGTTTGTCCTATGGTCTTGACTCCTTGCCAGGGTGGTGAATCCCACGTCCTGAGAAAGGGTCATAGTTACTGATTTTTGCTTATCCATTTTTATGTTCTAACCCCCTTGATCAAACACCCCCAGAATTCAATCCCATTGGCATTTTCCCAGCTTGTGTATTTCATACTGGTTAATTTTTGCAACTCCTTTGACAGAAATCTCTTTCCTTCCTTCCAAGGTCTGGCATGCTCCCAGCTGGATCATGTGGGGATTTAGCCTGAGTTTTCTGCCTGATGGCCAGGAGTGCAGGCAGGTTGACTCTTGGCTGTGTCTTTGCTTTATGGAGAAAGACCTATGCAGACAGTCTTTCCTGTGGGCCAGCAGCTCTTCTTCTGGAAAGGCAGCCCTGCTCTCTGCTCTCTGAGGTTTAAAAGGGCTCGATGCAGGCAAAACTCACAGAAGCATTTCCCAGATGTCCCCATTTTATGTTTTGGAGTTCATATTTTCCCATTAACCCTTACCTCAATGAACAGGCCTGCTTTGGGCAAGCCTTTGAGTGTCTCTGGAGTTAGGCAACCTTCCTCTGCAGAGCTTGACTTTGTTCCTTAGCTGTGATTCCTCTTCCACAACAGGAGGCCTTTTTCTCCACTGCCACTTAAACTTAGCTTTTCTCTCTGTTTCTCATTATCTCTCTGTGGGGCTTCAATACAGTGTAGCCATAACCAGCACCGCCCCCCCCCCCATGGGAGGCTTTGTTCACCTCATATTTTTCAAATACCTGAATCATCTCACTGGCAATTGTCTCTGGATGTCGTGTGTCACCACCTCCCCAACAACATCCCAAACCAACTTTCCAACAGCATCTTCTGCCTCTTGCCTCCTCCCACAAACACTTCAGGCTCATCATTCTCCAAATCTTTTTTTTCTGCATCCAGTCTGCATGCCTTTGCTGTGGTGTTGCCTCTGCCCACAGTTTGTTGCTGTTCTTCACCTCGCATGACCCGGGGCTCAGGAGCCAGTTTAAGTGCCGTCTCCTGGAGGAGTCAGACAGCAGACGTGCATCCTGTTGGGCTCAGGCAGTTGTGGGTTATAACCCCAGACCCACTGCTGACGGCTCCATGAGCTCAGCAGCTTCCTGAAGATGGAAGCCCTTCTGTTAGTGCTCAGAGCACAGGCACAGCTCTCCTGGTAAGTCCCCGAGTACAGAGCCTGGCTATGGAAAGCGGGCAGCCATGTGCCCAGACTGGGTGCAAATGGGAGCTGGACTTCTAAAGGTCAAACTATCCCTGCAGAGATACAAGCCAGAGAGTTGTGGCCATGATTGCTGGAGTAGTGAGATGTGAAGCAGATAGGCTAGTGGTTAGGACTGTGGAGCCAGGCTGGATCTATTGGATTATTAAATATGAGATGTCTGATTTCCTTAAGTACTAAGTTTGACAGTTGCTATCTCTGACATTTCACTCTGACACTTCTTGTTTTATTTTTATTGCAAAGGCACATCTTCATTCTTTCCAGTGAACTTTTCTGCTTGCGATTATCTTTCAAAAAAACTTAGAGCAAGTTTTGTTAAACCATGGATAAGTCAAAAATTTGTGTCATTTTCGAATATGAGTTTCATAGTGGAACCACCACAGCGTAGACAGCTAGAAGTATCAATGAGGTGTGTGGAAATGACTTGGCTAATGGACACACAGTGCATCAATGATTCCAGAAGTTCTGTTCTGGTGATTTTAGTCTTGAAAATGGGTCATGTAGCAACCAGAGACCATGGTGGATAATGATAAGCTGAAAGTTGTAGTCAAAGTGAATCTATCACAACCTACGTGTGAATTAGCTACAAGGTTTGATGTTACTATTCCAACAATACTGGACCTTTTGAAACAAATTGTCAAGGTAAAGAAGGTGAATAGATGGGTTCTGCATGAATTAAATGAGCATCTAAAGAGATATCATCTTGAAATTTGCTTTTCTTTACCCCCAGGACACAAGGGTGAAACATTTCTACACCATGTTGTTATATGCGATGGAAAATGGACCATTTTTGATAATCACAAGCATTTGGCACAATAGATAAAGATGAAGTACAGAAACATAGTCTAAAAAAACCTAACAGTGTCTGTCTGGTGCTCCGGTGCTGGTATCTTCCACTACAGCTTCATGAACCCCGGGCAGCTGATGACAGAGGCTGTCTACTGTTACCAGCTGGATGAAAAGATGAGTACAGTCCTGATGAAGCAGCTGAGCTTGGTCAACGGAGACAGGACACTCGTCTTGCAAGACAACATTTTACCCCATGTCACACAAATAATGCTGCTCAAGCTACAGAAGCTGGACTCGGACCCTATCATCCACCATATTCACCAGATCTTGCACCAACCGACTACCATTTTTCCCAGGCTTTGCATTGTGTCTGCAAAGAAAAATATTCAATTCTCAACAAGCTGTGGAAAACGCCTTTTGCAATTTCATCGCCACTGGCTCTGTAGGATTCTTCGCTGCTGGCACACACAAGCTACCAATATGATGGCAAAAGTGCGTTGGTAATTTAGGCGCACACTTTGATTAATTGTACTGCTTCTTGTTTGAGATACAATAAACTACACCTTAGATTCGAAACTGAACATTTCATATAAATGACCTAATAGATTTAAATCCTGAGTGTGCTACTTAGCTGAATGGCAGTGGTGTATTTAGTAAAGCTCTCTGAGCCTCAGTGTCCTCACGGGAAGCTGGGGACAGTAACCCCAGCTGACAGCATGCCGGTGCCGGCTGGGAGCGTGCGGAGTCAGCACCTGCTCCTCAGCTCGGAACATCCCAGGGGCGGGGAGACGCACAGGGAGACACTGATTCTTCTACATTCCTCTGCCGGTGGGTCAGGACAGAGGACCTGTCACAGCAGTGGAAGGGTCTCCTGAGCAGGTTCCACGCCAGCCTCCCTTGTCTCCAAAGCGCTTTGTGCTCCCTTCTTTCCTAACTCCTCTCTCTGTGTACGTGGCGCTCCACTTCTGCCCAGGCTGCTGTGCCCAGCTGTGCCCAAAGCTCTGCCTCCCTCATTTCATCAACATTCACGTGTCCTGCCTCCCCTTGATTAGGGTCTTGCTGGGGCTCCAACTACTTCACCTGGTGAGGCAATTAAGGGCAGGGCATTAGTGGCTGAGGCTGCGGGACGCCTCCTGGGGACCTGCTCACTTTAATAGGAGGCTCCTAAACTTTCAGCATCACTGGGCTAACAACCTACTTAAATTCTAGTTGACGACAGACTAGTCGTGAACAACAGCGTGTGGCTGAGCGCTGGGCTCTACTACCCCTTCGACTGGTTCCCGTTGCTGAGGGAACAGAGGTGCTTCACAGAGCACACACCAAGCCGGACAGTGCAGCGGACAGGGCCAGGCAGGTGCGCTTCTGGGTCACTGCTCTGGTCTGCTCCTCGGCCTCTCTCGCCTGGTCTAGTGCAGAAGGCTGTTCTCTTTCTAGTCATTCTTCCATACTGGGGGGCCTGTGAGAAGACACCACTCTGAGGATGTCATCCATCCCCGGCTTACCATCTTTGGTTGCATCCCTACTCCTGGTAAAGTCTGCACCCCTTGGTCTGGCATGCAGCCCTTCCTGCCTGGCCTCAGCCCCTCTCCAGGCTCGTCTCCTGCCACCCACTCCAGACTAATGGAGTGGCTTCCTATTCTCATACACATACCAAGCTCCAGACTAATGACGTGGCTTCCTATTCTCAAAAGTTCCCCAGGAGCTAGCATTTGCAGTTCCCATGCCTGGCCTGGCTTCCTCCTCCTGCCACCGTGAGCCTCCAACTCCTCCTTCCACCCCCCACCCGTGATTACCCTTGGACTCCTGTTCATTGTCCAAGACTCAGCAGTTCTGACAGCCTGGCAACAGACTCCCTATCCTTCCACCCTCACTGCACCCTGGCAGAGGGAGCTGTTCTCTCTTGTGGCCTCCCAAACATACCTCTGTTATAATATTTTCACCCTGAAACATATTTTACCCCCACATTAGGTGAAAGCTCTTTGAGCAATGGAGCCTCTCCTGTTTATTTGAATCCTTGGCTTTGGAGATTCAAGGCGACCAACAAATGTGTTCTGAGCTAAATGAACACAGCTACAAATGACCAGAATTTAATCTGCACTTTGTATCCACCATGCACTACTGGGCCATTTATTTAATCTCTTGGTTTCTCTGCTTCCTGTTTAGGCAAATGGGAATAGAATACCTACTTATGAGGAGAGAAATGAGATGTTACGTATGGGAAGTGTCCTGCCCCAGGTTGGCCAGAGTCGCACCCCCTTCATCACCTTTCTGAGTTGAGTATAGTAAATACCTCTGCAGATACATTCCTAGAGTCAAAGGAGAAATCAAGAAACTGAGGGGGAGGCAGAATTTGCCGAGAGTCTTCTGTGTGCCTGGCCGTGTGCTTTCCGTTGGCACACACTATCCCCGGGTCCTTTCTCCCACCTGGGCTGTCTGATTTGCTGTCTTTCCTGACGTCATAGAATTGGAGAGAGATAGTGGTTGCTCCGCTAATCTTTTTAATTTAAATGAATTGAAGAGAATCTTTTCTATATTGATTCATAGTTTATAAAGGACCGTTTTCTTTTGCTGAACCCTCCCAGTAATGAAGTTACAGATTTTCCTTGAACAAGTACTATTATGCTGACAGATTTATATGGTGCTACTACTGATGGTTTGAAAGGGACTAGTTCTTCCGACTGAGATAAATGTGTTTGCCTCTCAGTTTTTGTCAGCTTCTTGAGTAAAGAATTCAGAGAAATAAATCTCTACTGTAACTTGACATTTTCTCTACCAACAACAAGAAAAGAGAGTGTAAGAGACAGAGAGAGGGAGACAGAGGGAGATTCCCACGTGTGCCCAGATACATAGGGAGATAAATGTCTCTCCCGCTGATAGGGATTCAAAGAACACTAGTAGACTGCCAATCCTGGAATAGCTTTTTGTTAAACGCTAGAAGAATCAAGCAACTCTAAAAGACTCGCATTGCTACCAAACACCAATCTTTGAAATACATTGTCTGCTCAAATAGACTGACCAGAAAATCTTTCAGGAGTCAGGAGAACACTTTCTGGATGTAAAAGGCAAATACAACATAGAACTCCTGGTGACTGAACACTTACAACAAAGGGAGGTGATGATAATAAAGCACCATTTCCCTGGATTTGTGTAAATTCAGTCTGTACCTGGACAGGACTATTCCAGTCCTTCACTACCAGAACTAAATTGTAATATATACTGTTATTTATTACTTACAGAGTGTTGTCTCTGGAGAAATGCATGCTTGAAAGGGTACTTACACAATGATGTTTTACTAACTTTAGTTTGCATGCATTTATTTATGATGAAGTAATTTATAGAGTGCCTAGTAGGTGCCAGATAATGCTTTAGGTGCTGGGATGTAGCAAAGAATACCACGATGTCTGTTGTCAGGGAGTTTCCATTCTGAGGGCCACGGCCAGAGGTGGGTGAAGAAAACATGGCTTTTAGATCAGTGAGCAAGAAAAGCAGCAGAGGGTGGGAAATATCCTGCATGGAAACATGATATTCTCCACAGTGAGGGTGGGCTTGGCACGCCGACGGAGCAGGAGGCCGGTCAACGTGGTTGGGGTGAAGCAATGGGTACAGCTATGGGAGAAGCGGTGGAACGCTGGACTCAAAAGGTCTAGATACTGAGATTAGATTTTCAGTGCAGTGGGAAGCTGTTGCTGAGATTTTTAATCTGAGGAATACAAAAGCTGAAGAACAGGTTCCAGTGAGTTGAGAGTGGAAGCAGATTTCCAGGTGGAAGGTCTGGCTCTGGGTCAGGACAAACTTGATGTTAGCAAACATGAGAAAGATACTCAGGAAGATGAAATCACTGGGATTCACATAAGGCTTCTGCTCATGAATTGCTCACAAACTGTTTCTGAATGAAATTTTAGGCATGGAAACAAATTCCCCTGTGGAACACTTCCAGAGCTGCCAAAGTAGTGGTAAAAGTGCTAGAACATCTTTGTCTTTCTGACATTTAAATGCTAAATGTAAGCCAAGTACTATGATTTATGCTTCATCTCATTTAATCCCCATTGAATGAGGAGATGTACTTATTCTTATTTTTTGAGAAGAGGAAGTAGAGGCTTTGAGGCCCAAAGTCAATGGAAGATAGATGAGGACCAAGGAGTCACCACATGGGTCGTGCGCTTCTCAGACGCTCCAGCCTGGGTGCAACTACGTGGCCAAGCACTTACAGACCATCTTCATGAGCCAAAAGGAACTGAACAATCCCAGTTTGTGCTCTCATTTTTAAGTCCTATCGATTCTATTTCAGTGCCTCATAACCTTGTAGCCCCCTTTCTAGCCTCTTTCAACACCCTCGTCCAGGCCCTTATCACCCATTGCCTAATCTGAACAATAACATTGGTAGTGCTTTATCATTTATAAAACACCTCTTCACACTCATTGCATCAACTCCCATAATATTGTGAGATAGAAATCATCCTATTTTGTTGGTTTGTTGATACATATAGCTTTTTGCACATTTTACCATATTTGAGATTGAAGTGGGTTTTATACTCTATGGCAACTTAAAATTGCCATTGGCCAGATGGCAGCTGTGGTGTATTGTTCATTGCCTGTGCGAGCTCAGTCGGACAGATTTCTCCTATTGGTATGAATGGAACTAGCTGTTCTCAACTGCTAGCTCTCAATATATTTAAAGAAGGAATATGAGTCCTGGTTATTGCCTAAAATTTTTCATGAACACTTTGGGATATTTTATAGCAACAAAACTTTCTGAACAAATGAGGCTTGAAAAAAAATCAGTGAGATGACAGGAAAAAATGGTACATCACTAATGCTCGTGAGGCACACAGGGTGGTGTTGTGGATAAAGCGTGGATGTTTGGATGTAGACTGCTCACAACCCAGAGTGATCCAGAAGAATTGCCCCGTGAATGTGAAGAAGTTTTAGATATACCTTCACCCAGAGAGTCTCGAACTTTCTTGATCCATAGCACTTTTAGCTTCTCAGGACTTTTTTACAGCACCCTTAGGCCAAAAGAAATGTGGCCTAAGAAATGTAGTTCTGTTTACTAGTTAGGTCCAGTAACTTAGTAGCTATTTGAACAAATATTTTATTTCATTCTTAAATACCTAGAGTTACCTACTAATGGGATGAGTGTGCTTCTTGGGCACAGAACAAGTTCCCAAACCGTAAAATCAAATTGGACGCCCCCATACCCATTTTCTAGTCCACATTACTTTTAACTTTTACAGAATTTCCTTTTTAATCACATTAAGCCAGTTTTTCAAAATATGACATCAAAAGGAAAAGGATCTAATGTTGAAACTGTGACTAATCTTGAGCTAGAAGTTCATACTTTATTTACCAGCTGTCAAGTTTATTGCATTTAAAAATATGAAATATTCCAGAGAACCCCAGCGAGTTCCTTGTGGCTCTTTGTGGAGTAGTTTGGGAACCATGGCCCTAACCAACCCCAACTACTCAGAGTTTACTTTTATGAATGCGTAGAAGTAATATATGACAAAAAGCAGTACTAAATATGTATAAAATAGTAATTCAATAAGTATAATATAAAAATTCCTAATTGGTAAGAAATCATTCTGTCATGTTTTATTGACAAGCATTTTTCTTTATTTGGGGTTTGTAAGTACTTCCTGTAACTGATGGCATCTTAAGCTTGTATTTTATAGATTAAGCTAATAAGGCATTAGATTCTGAATTGATCTCTCTGCCTCCAGGCACTTACTCTGTATTTTGTTGCCAGATTAGTTGCTCTAACTCATAATTTTCATTATGTCACTTCCCCTTTTCAAAATATTCAGTAATTTGCTATTGCCTATAAGATAAAATGCAGATCTCTCCATGTGATAAGTAAAACTCTTTGTAATCTATTCTAAGGCACCTAGAATAGATGGACTTAACTTCTACCCTTCGATCCGGGAGACTCTCAGCCTACATCTTCCATTAATTGGCAAATCACTTCCCTACTATGGGCCTTTCCCCATTTATAACATGAGAGGTTGGGTTTTATCCTAGACTTTTTTGGAAAAAATGGTCACCTCTGCTTAAATCTGAGACTTACATCAGGTACAGTCAGCCCTCTGTAAATGTGGGATCAGCATCTGTAGAGTCAACCAAGGCAGGATGGAAAATATTTTGGAAAAAAATGAATGGTTGTGTTTGTATTGAACAAGTAAAGACTTTTCTTCTTGCCACTATTCTCTAACCAGTTCAGTATAACAAACTTGGGGTTGTTATTGCCTTAGGGATTATAAATAACCTATTGATGATTTAAAGGAGGATGTGTGTAGATTATAGGCAAATACTATGACATTTAATATAAGGGGCTTGACCATCTGTGGATTTTGGTATCCACAAGTGGTCACACATTGGGTGGTAGGGCTGAGAGTTCTGGAAGCCACTCCCTATGCAGAGGGAGGACTGTAGTCTACCTTAATTGCATAGTGTTGAAAATGGAGCAAATTATAACTAAATGCAAATAAGAAAACAACAACAAACCTCAATAAAGGCAGCTGTAAAAAAACTCAGTCTTTTGTCTCATGGTTGTCATTTAGCTCTGGATTTCTTTACAGACTGTTGAGAACTGGCCTTAGACCAGCATTTGAGACCAGTGAGCTTGGCCCTTATGACTCAAACTGTGGCCTTAGATCAGGGCCCTTCCATCACCTGGAAGGTTGTCAGAAAGGCTGAGTCTCAGGTCCTACTCTGGTCTGGCTGAATCAGGGATTTTAACATGAAACCCAAGTGAAGTGCGAGAAGCTCTGAGCTAGGTGCTGTCCACCATGAACATTCTCCATGTATCCTTGACTCTCTCAGACAAACTTAACACAGCAGCCAGAGCATGATTTGCAATATGACTCACATCTAAGTAATCTCATAGCATTCCTCCAAATTTCTGATTTCTTTTCTACCTCCACACCCTCTTCCCTAGTTCTCCATGTTGGCTCAGGTTTCATCTTAGCTTCTCTATTCTCCAAATCTGTGTCACTTTAGCCAAATTCATTTGTCAATCCAAATCAGTTTCCTCAACCATAATATCGATTTCATAAGGTTTTAGAAAAGATTAGATGAGCTACTAAGTGTAAAGTGTCAGGGTCCCACCCCTCCCCAAGAGCAGAGTCCCCTGAGACCTGTGGAAACTGCGGGCAATCAACTGAAGAAATATAAAGTTAGGAGCAACCGTGAAGGAAAGACAAGAGGCAAAGAGTAGAATTAAAAGTGGGATCTCAGGGGTCCATTGCCCATCGTGAGATGCCAGCAATGTCCCAGAGTGTTTGCTCCACTCTGACTTTATTGTCTTTTTTTTTTTTTTAATTAAATCATAGCTGTGTATATTAGTGCAATCATGGGGTACAATGTGCTGGCTTCATATACAATCTGAAATATTTTCATCAAACTGTTCAACATAGCCTTCATGGCATTTTCTTAGTGATTGTATGAAGACATTTATATTCTGCATTTAGTAAGTTTCAGTTGTACCCTTCTAAGATGTGCCGTAGGTGTAATCCCACCAATTACCCTTCCTCCACCCATTCTCCACCCTCCCCTTCCCTCCTGTGCCCCTTTTCCCATATTCTTGGGCAATAATTGGGTTATAGCCTTCATATGAAAGCTATAAATTAGCTTCATAGTAGGGCTGCGTACATTGGATACTTTTTCTTCCATTCTTGAGATACTTTGCTAAGAAGAATATGTTCCAGCTCCATCCATGTAAACATGAAAGAGATAAAGTCTCCATCTTTCTTTAAGACTGCATAATATTCCATGGTATATATGTACCACAATTTATTAATCTATTTGTGGATCAGTGGGCACTTGGGCTTCTTCCATGACTTAGCAATTATGAATTGGGCTGTGATAAACATTCTGGTACAAATATCTTTGTTATAATGTGGTTTTTGGTCTTCTGGGTATATACCTAGTAAATGAATTATAGGATCAAATGGCAATTCTATTTTTAGATCTCTAAGTATTCTCCAAACATCCTTCCAAAAGGAATGTATTAGTTTGCATTCCCACCAGCAATGTAGAAGTGTTCCCTTCTCTCCACATCCACACCAATATCTCTGGTTTGGGGATTTTGTGATGTGGGCTAATCTTACTGAAGTTAGGTGATATCTCAAAGTAGTTTTGATTTGCATTTCTCTGATGATTAAGGATGATGAGCATTTTTTCATGCATCTGTAGGCTGTGCACCTGTCTTCTTTGGAGAAGTTTCTCTTCAGGTCTTTTGCCCACCCTGAGATGGGATCACTTGTTCTTTTCTTGCTAATACTTTTGAGTTCTCTGTGGATTCTGACTTTATTGAAGTCTACTTGCCCAAAGGGTAAGATGAGGGAGAGAACAAAGACTTCAGCAGTTTCTCAGATTGATCATATCAGCTCCTATTGTTATTATTATTAACCTTAAGGGTGACCTTCATAAATCTGAAATCTGAGCCTTATATTGGGAGAGCCTCCTACTTGAGAGCACACACACATATTTCTAGGGAGGTGTTAAGCTCCACTAGTTCTCTGTGGAGTAAAATGCCACTGGTATTTGAGGAGTAAAATGCCACCCATATGAGGGATCGGTGGGAGGGAGGCATTTTCCTCCCATCACCACCACAGAAGATTTTCCTCTGCGATAAGGGACATTAGCTCTTCTGCCCATATCTCAGAGCTGGAGCTACTTCCTTGGTCTCTGCCCCAGGCAAAAGCAAATCTCCATAATGGATATCTGCTTTTCCTATTTAATGAGCAGGAAATGCCCTAGAAGATGTATCTTTTCTAGGACTTGCCATAATCTCTTCTAGGGGCATTACTCTCTTCAGAGTGCTCACAGACCCAGCAGAGTGTTTGTAAGCTGTGTCCTCAACAGGCTAGAATTTCAGAAAAGCCAAGAGGCTAGCTAGCAATAGCTAGCTCACATGTAAACTAGCTGCTTTTTCTTTGTTCTGACTCACTCAGCTTACTTTTTAGTTTTCCTCTTTTTCTGGGGTTGCTTTCCTTTGCCAAGAATGGGGTCTTCAGTCCCCATTCTCCCAGCATATATTCACACCACAGTGTGCGGCATGATACTCCCCAATGAGGGGTGGCTGTCCTAGTTGTCCAGATTATAACAGTAACACAGCAGTGACCAGACAGACACAGTCCTTGCCCTATGAGGCTTATTTTCGAATGGGTACTGCTACATAAGTGTTAGGTACTATAATCTCATCTCCATTTGTCATCCAGTCACTTGGAAGTCCAGGGGGTCCTCGAGGTTGTCAGAAAGCTGTATGTGAGATTTTGTATGCCTAGCTTGTGATGTTTACCATGTTATATTTTATATTCCAGCATTTATGTGTGTGCACCAAACTCTTAAGTGCATTGCTTCTTTGGGTAGTCCCCCTGGCATTTGACACACAGGGGGTATGCTTAGAGAATGGGGCCCTTTAGGAAGACTCTCTGTCAGATGTCTTCATCCTCCCAGCATGAGGCTGCTGTGGCAAAGGCTGTGTGAGCAGCCATCATGGATGAAGGTGTTCCCAGTTCCGATTAGATGCCTTTCTGAATTACTCTGCTTGTCCCAGCTGTTTAATGTGGATATCTTATAGCTTCGCTACCTCTAAGTTGTTGTGTCACAGATGCTTACAGCTTTAAGGAAAACTCCTAGTGAGAAAAAACAATGCCAATACCACAGTCTGGTGCAGAGTACACAGGCTCTTGATATACCGGAGTACAACCTGCAACCACTTTCTCTGATTGCCAGTGTGGCCTTTCCGATAGTGTCAAATGACTATTGTAAAAAAAAAGATCTTGGAAACTCTAGTTGAAAAATAAATATTATCTCTAAAACAATTTCAGGGAAATGAACAACTGCCATATGGTTCCTTTTGGCCTTGTCTGCCCCATGATGTAACTGCTATTCATTCTTTTTCTATTAATCACTAGATTTGTTTTGGCAAATCTAAGGTAAATACAATTTGTCCTCTCCCTACCAACCCTTTGATAAGGTCATGGCTGTGTGCTTGGGAATCAATTTCCTGAAGGCAGCATGTCATGAGCAGAGGGCTTGGAAATCAAGGTTGTCTGGTGAATCTCTCACTGAAAACACCCATGTCCCACATCCTTAAATCCACCATCTAAATCCAAGATGCTTGGGGAGAGCATTAATTCAGACGTTTGACCGAACAGAGCCCTTTATCCTTTTTACCTCCAAGTAGCAAGTTACGTCAAATGCAGGGTAGGGAAACTCAATAATCCATGGAAAAGGCACTCATTTTACTTTCAAATTTCAATCACCAGGGCAAAGGGTCAGGAAAGGCCATGACAGAAATTTCCTGCAGAAGAAAATCCCCCCATCACCCACAGCCAGTCATCTTCCTGCTGCATAAATCAGGGCTGTCTGTGGACCGTCAGCTCCAGCTGTAATCAGAGTGCGTTAGAGTTGTTCCCAGGCATGCCCTTGGTGTTGGCCTGGTCTGGATGTGGGAATGTGGAGTCTACTGGCCTGAGTGCACGCAGCCCTCCTGCTCCCCTCCAAGGCCACCGGTGGTGGCTGTCCATGTCCTCCTGCCCCAGGCCTAGGCAGGACACCACATTTAAAAGATAGGGAGGAGGCGGATACTTGACTCTAACTTGGAGCAAATGAACAAAACAGAAAGTCCAGTAAAGCTGATTTTTTAAAGGAGATATTCCTGGACTTTCTTCCCCTTTCTATTCTTTCTACTCTCTGTATAGTAAAAAATAAGAATTACAGACAGGCTGGAGTCTGGCCTCAACCAGTAGGGAAGGCTGTGATATTTGGCTTTGGCAACCTGTCTCTCGCCCGCCTTTTGCCTCTCTCCGGGGGGCAGCATTTCCTTCCCTTCTTATTTTCTCAGCTCACCTGTGCTCGTCATCCCCAGCCCTCAGGACTGAGACTCGACTCCCGACCCATCTTCTCTCACTTAGGTGCCAAGCTCTCTCCTGTATTATCTCTAATGACAATACAACCTCCTACACCTTGCCACGTCCCTGCCTTGGTGGGGACTGATGCTAAAATAGTATTCTGCTTCACTTATGAAGCTTGGGAGGAGGAGAGAACAGCTCCCGGGTTGTTTGGAAGCTGCTGTCACCCTCCTCTGCTCTCTGCACACCCAGAACCCAAGGAAGGTCCTCACCATGACAACAGCAGCCTGTGCATTCAAGAAGGTGAAGGGGCCACCTTACTCCTCCATCTGTTCAGATGTCGTGACACTAGAGGTTGGGAAGGAAGCCCTGGGGGAATGAACTCTGTCTGTGGGGACCTCAAACTGGGCTTTCCCATGTGGTTCTTACAGGGTGAGACTATGTATGTGTGCCCACATTTTCCCAGAGTAAGAAATTAAAGGCCAAAGCCGGACATCATTTGCCCAAGATTCTCTCCCACTGTGAGTGCTGGCGACCTAGGTTTCCCACACATGGGTAGAAGGCATCCCGCTCCCACGGCTCCTGTGTATAGGAAAGTGAGGCCTGACTCCAGCTTCTTCTCCCCCATGGATCACGTTTCCATGAATTATCACACCTGTGGCCACCAACAGGCTTCTGTTATCTGCCTGTGTGGTGGAATCTGAGTGCTGCAAGGCAAGAACTTCTTCCCCCTGGCCCAAAGTAGCTGCCCCCACAATCCTGAGAGATCCTTTATTTCAGGTCAGAAATGGTTCTCAAATTTAAGCATGTATCTAAAATCACCTGGAGGGCTTGTTCAAACAAAGATTGCTGCCACCACCCTTTGCAGGTATTTCTCATAAGTTTCTAAGTAGTACCGGTGCCACTTTTGCAGGACTACAATTTGAGGACTACTATTTTAGGTAGACTTAGGTATGTTAATGTATCAAAAATTAGTGAATAACTAGTAGTGAGGACCCAGGTAAGAGTCAAATGTCAGCCTTGAGCACGAGACTGTCCTTCCCTGACCACATTGTTGGTCCAGATAGAAGGTGCTGAAACGCCTGTAGTCCCAGCTACTCAGGAGGCTGAGTCAAGACAATCGCCTAAGCTCAGGAGTTGGAGGTTGCTGTGAGCTGTGTGACGCCATGGCACTCTACTGAGGGCAATAAAGTGAGATTCTGTCTCTACAAAAATAAAATAAAATAAATATAAAAGTCTGAAATGAGCATGACAAAATGTTAACACATTTGTTAATCTGCATGGTGAGTAAATAGATATGTTATTTGTGTAGACTGAAATACTTCATAATTGGAATAAAAATAAAAACAAAATCAATCATAAAGACATTATTTTAAAAAAAAAGAAGGTGCTGAAATGCAAGACCAAATTGGTTTGTCCTGCCCCCCTCTCTTCCCATCTTTCTTTCCTGTTCCTTTTTTCTCCTCTTTTCTTTCTTCCTTTTGAAAGTTACTTTATCTGGGATACCTTGTAAAAGAGGTAATCTCAAAACTATATTTACAAATAAATCAGAATGCCTCTCTAGCAACAAATCTCAGCTGAGGTTGGGACACCAGGAAATGTGACATGGAGGAGGGTCCTACAAGGAGTGAAGTGAAAATTTTAAGAACGGAAAGACTGGCTCCTTTTTCACATTGGAACTCCTTTCTTGCAAATTATTCTTCACTAAGAGATGCAATCAGGCAAGTTAAACACAACAATATTGATTCCATGCTATATGTATTTTACCTAATCATTGCAGCAGCACTATGAAGTAGGTGTGGTTACCAACTCTTTCTCAGAAGAGGAGATTAAGGTGTCAGAAGTCTAATAACTTGGCCATAATCATATAGTGACTGACTGAGAGGAAAGATCTTAGTCAGGGTCTAGAATGACTCTTTTAACAAGAGCTACTGCGATGGATGTGACAGTTGCAGTCATGATGGTGAGGCCTGACGATCCATAGAGGAGCTATTTTGATAACTAACTAGAGACTAGAGAATGGAAAAACTTGTGC
The DNA here is from genome assembly GCA_963573935.1 of Arctocebus calabarensis. Classification (NCBI taxonomy): domain Eukaryota; kingdom Metazoa; phylum Chordata; class Mammalia; order Primates; family Lorisidae; genus Arctocebus; species Arctocebus calabarensis. Next base: position 84,831 of record CAUYON010143283.1, on the reverse strand, counting down.
AGACTGGTTAACAAACTTGGAGGATTAGAATATACATGAAAAGTGAAAATAGAAGAAGAACATGGAAGAAAGAAATGAAAATTTGCAATTGTTAGGGAAGCTCAGTCAAAAAAGTACCAGCTGATTCAAACAAGGGACAAGTTCTCTCTCTCATCGCTGGTATCCACCCAAAGGGGCCATGTGGGCTGAACCTCAAGCCCTCAATTGCTCTTCAGAACCTGTGCGGTCCCCATGCAAGCACCAGTGTGAACACAGAAACCAGCCAGCTGGGTCACTCCCTACTCCGAATCTCTCATCCTCTCCCTCCGGCTTTCTGCTTCCTGGGATGACCTTGGTGTCTCCCCTTAGGGTTACCTGTTTGGACTTGGCTCTGCTTCTCATTTTATTCCAACTTCACTTCCCAACCGACCAATGAAAATCTCTACCCAAAGTGTCACCTATCCCCAAACTCAGCATTTCCGAGCTAAATAACGTCATCCCCAAACAACATCTCCTGACACCTTTGTCTCCCCAGCTAACTGGATTTGAAAACAACCATTTCATGGATGCTTCATTTCTCTTCCACAGAATTCATCCAATAATAACCAAGTTGATACAAATTTCAAAATATCTCTTCAATCCATTGCCTTTCAAAGATCAGAACCCTCACTTTTTTTTCCCCAAACATTATAACTAAATCCTCTTTCCTCTTTTAGTCACTTTTAGCTACTCCCAACTCCCATCTGTTCTCATCATGGGGCCAGATCATTCTGACACTGCTCTAATTATGCTGCTCTGCAGGAAAATGTTCTAAGGTCCCAGTGCATTTTCTTCAGATTGGCTTCAGAGACCCTAAAATGTGGCCCCTAGAAGGGACACCTGCCCTTCTAGAGCACAGTGAGGGTCCTTGGATCCAGCTATGAGCATCTCCTTGGCTTTTCACTGAAGTGGGCCAATACATGCCTATCTGAGCTAAGTCCACTTTCAGTAATGTGCAGTCATGGTCAGCCTAAAGAACCCTGACCAATATCACATTCAGCTCCAACACTGCTACCGTTTGCTAAACCAGTCGTGCTTGTCTCAAAGCACAGTGAGGTTTTTTTTTTTTGAGATAGGGTCTCTATCGCCCCAGTAGAGAGTTGTGGTCTCTAACTCAGAGCAACCTCAAACTCTTGGGCTCAGCCATCCTCCTGCCTCACCCTCCCAAATAGCTGGCGTGTGTTTTTCTATTCACACGCACAACAGGCGTGTGTTTTTCTATTCTTAGTAGAGATGGGGTCTCACTCTTGCTCGGGCTGGAAAGCACAATGCTTTTATGCATTTCTTGATTTTTTGTGTATCTCAAAACTTGTAATGACCCGTGTATCTCTGTGCTTTTGCTGTTCTATCTGGTCTGCAGCCATCTCCACTGGCCAAATCTTTTAAGATATTGATCTTTCATGTGGCATCTTTTCTGACCATTAGCCACATAGTCTTACCCCATTTCAATCCCATCCCCCCCGCCGAGTCTTCTTTGCCTTTAAGTATTTAACATCCTTTACCAGCGGCTCATATTAGATGCTCAGTAAACTAGTGTGAATTGAATCAAAGCAAGAAGGAAAATGATGCTATTGCTTGTTGGGTTGAGTTGACTTTAAGCCCTGAGGAAAAGAAAAGGAAATAACTTGTTATCCCTCCTAGCTTCCACTTGTACCTAGCTTTTGTTTCTTCCAGCCGACAGGTGGGCATTTTCACAGCTACGTCCTTAATCGCACATGTCACTGTAAACTGTAATTTTGCAGCATAAAAGCACTTTGGTTCGAACCTGTGGGAAATAACAGTACTTCTGGTTACAGAAAGGCAATTTATTTACTTTACTATCAGTTGCTTCCTGCTGTCCAGAAACTTTGTTGTTTTTGTTGCTGTTATTGCTGTTTTGGTTTTAGTGTCTGTTTTCATCCTAACGTCAATAATGGAGACTTATTTACCAGCTATTTCAGTATGTCTGAGGCTATTTTATTACTTTCTTCTTTGGGGTATTGCAAATTCTTTGAGCCTTGTTAATGTTTTAATATGACATTGTTTGAAAGGAATGTTCTGTTGTACTCAGGGTTTATGTAACACCTGCCAGTTTAGCCTCGGACTGATTTCCAGCTCCTCTGGGGAAGGGGAAAGTAACTACGGGGTAGTGTGGCAGAAAAGGGGCTCTTTCTATAAAAGCCAACCTGAGTGGTTAAACATGAAAAATTTGATCAAACACCTTGAGTCTCTTGTTTATGTGATGCCAAAGACCCGCTTTTCACTCCTTACGTTAAAATAGTTCCTTTGATGTCACATAAACACAGCTCATGAAACAGATACTGAATTTAAAAGAACCTTAGGACTGAAATCCAGACCTTTCTCCCTTACTACCATGGCTGCATATAGTTGCACAGCTGCTTTATAGTTGAGCAGAAAAAAAGTTCTAAGGGATTATGTTTGTCCTGGTAAGTAGCTTAGAAAGGGAACTCTAGATAGTCTATGCTTTTTTCCATATTCAGTTCATAATACCACTGGGAAATGTTTCTTTTTGTTTATATATATATAACAATTTATATATATATAAACATAAATTTTTTATGTTATATATATAACAATGTATGTTTATATATATATAATATGTATGTATGTATATATATGTATATGTATATATATATATATATATTTATTTATTTATTTATTTATTTATTTATTTTTACCAGAACTGAAACATGGGGCGCTTGCAGGTTTGGGTTTTATATGTACATGTGTATGAGTTTTTGAATTAAAATATTAATTTCTGCTTTATTTCCCAGCTAGCTTTATGAATAATACCTGTTTCTACCTGTATTCAATTTTGTAATACATAGTCTCTTACCGAAAAAAGATCACGAAAGCATTATTTTATTGCCCTTTTATTGACAAACTAAGAGATTTGGCATTCTATCTTTGTTATTTCATTATATGATCTATTTTATTTTAGAAATCACGTTTTGGAATTTTGCTTTTTCTTTCATTATCCATTTTCATAGCAGCTGTTCCTGTCTCACGGGGGCAGCTTCTCATTGGTTCAGCGCTAATTAGAATTCTTAAGAGATTCCGTCTGCCTTTACTGTCCCCTGCCATCCCCTTTGCTTTTTCCCTGGATTGCCTCTTTCCTCAGCTATTCATTCTTTTTGGTCATTCCTCATTCTATTATTTCTCTCCCATGACTGGTGAGCCTGGTTTTCTATTCAGTTTTGTGAGTAAAGAACAAGGGTGATTAAGAAGGACAGTGAAGCAGGTGTCTGCGGCTGTGTGGCCTCTCTCTTACCCTGCAGTTTCTATGTATGTGGTTCAGGCATCACTCCTGTGCAGGTGGGATTGCCCCATCCATGTTCAGTACCAAAATGTTCAGGGCTTTCCTCGGGAGCCCTCTTCCCTTAAGAGACTAGCCCCAGTTTGTCCCAGGGATCAAAACAATGGCTCTAGTGGAAGTAGAGAGAGACGTGAAGGACAGATCGCAGAGCTGTTCTGAAGATGCTGCCTCGGCTTCCATCCGGATTCCTGCTCCTGTTTGGCCGGGTCGCACCTTCCGCCTGCTGGGTGGCAGCTTCTCCCATCAGGAGACAGGCACCTGCCTCTCCTCGCCCACCCCTCTGTGAGCACCTTTGTGACTCGAGTTCTCTCAGCTTCCACTTATCCGTCATGATAATCTACACTTTCATCTTTTGAGAGTCTGGCAGGAATCTCTGGTCGGCTGATAGCTGCTATTTCCCACTTTTAGTGAGATATCCCTCTGTCATTGGTGGGGGACATACGAGACATAAATACAGTTTTCAGTCAACTTCCTAAGCCGGAGCCTTTGCATTTTGACGGTCTTAAGTTCACTTTAATATCCCTTGCATCCTTGAGGTTTATTTCACAGAACGAACCTCACTGTTCTGACATTGTTGCAGCACAATAGCGAGCTACAAATTTTAGAAGGGGTGAATTTTGGGAAAGGCCAAGTTCAATCTGTCCAGCAGGCAACCAGGCCAATGAGCGGATCTGTGGCCTCGCTGTCTGGAGTTGGACTCATCCCCCAGAAACTCTACTAAGTGACTGATAATTAGTGGATATTTTTGATTTGCTTTGTCTCTGGGGGGAAAAAAATGCAGATGACTAACTCCCAGAGGCCTGAATTATCTTTTCTGACTGAGTTGAAGTTGTTAAGAAAAATCTAGAAGCTCAGAGGGGCATGCAAGTAGCATTTGTTGACTGCCTAACTACCTTTCTGTTCTCTTTATTTGTTTTAAACTCAGCAAGTACCCTTTAAGGAATCATAACACAACTGGGGAACAGGCAATGGAATTCTAAAAGCAAAGACTTACTAACAACCTCAGAAATGAATAAAAGTGAATATTTTGTCCTCTCATTTCTCCTTTTGTATGAGTTTATTTATTTATTTGTGCATATTCATGTGGTTAAGTGCAATTTTACTACATTGATGCACTATGGTGAAGTCAGGGTCATTGGTGCCTCTGTCACTGGAGCAATGCACATCGTACCTGCCAACCCCCTCCCATTTGCCAGCCCCTGACCCTCCTTCTGAGTTGCCACTGTCCTCTCATTTCTAACTGACATTTTTGTTTTCCTCTTTGGTGAGACAGGTACTAAATCACCCACAATTTATCAAACAGCCACGCTCTAAAACACGGCAGATATTTCCAGGGCAGCTAGCAGAGTGTTAATACTTAGACTTTGGCTGTGAGGTATAAATTAAATCTAAAGAATATAAGTGGTCCTTTTGAGGTTTGGATGCGTGATCTTGCCTCTAATCCAATTTGTATGGGAAGAAAACAGGCCCCCAGAAAGAACTTCCTTAGTTATCTCCTTAGATTTTGACTTACTAAACGTCTGGTATATGTTCGGTGTTGTGGTGTATGTTAGGGATGAGGACGAGGTGGTACGGGCAACCAAAACATAGAAAATCCATTTATTAACCTACAATGCCATGGGTTAGAAAAGATACACGTGAAACAAATTTTAAGGGGAACGCCAGTGGTGCTCAGCCTTAAATATATATTGGAATCACTCTGGGGAGCTTTAAAAAATACAAATTCGAGATCCCACCTCCAGAGAACCTGGTATACAACTTACTCAGTATGCAGAAAGTACACTGACATTGTACACTTAGTGGGGAGGATTGTAAGCGCTAGTGTTTGGTTCTTAACATTGGGAGCATGAGGCCAGGCACTGTGGCTCATTCCTGTAATCCCAGCACTCTGGGAGGCCAAGGAGGGAGGATTGCTTGAGCTCAGGAATTCCAAGATCAGCCTGAGCAAGAGTGAGACCCCATCTCTACTAAAAATAGAAAAACTAACTGGGCATTGTGGTGGGTACCTGTAGTCCCTGCTACTTGGGGAGCTGAGGCAAGAGATCACTCGAGCCCAAGAAAGAGGATCACTCGAGCAAGAATTTGAGGTTGCTGTGAGTTAGGACAACACCATAGCACTCTACCCAGTGGAACTCTGTCTCAAAAAAAAAAAAATTGAGATCATGTTTAGAATCATCTTGAGGTCTTCTAAAAATTCTAGCACCCAGCTCAATTATAGTAGAATCTCTGGGAATGGGACAAAGCTTCTCTTAAAGCTGTCTGAGGTTGAGAACCATATCCCTAGAGAACTCCATAGCAAGGGAAAGGAAATAATGTCAGGTGTAGTCAAGAAGGTCCCACAAAGAAAGGCATAGGATGTTTTTGCACATCGAAGGGGGTGAGTTTCATATGTGGAGAGCATGAACAAAGGCACAGAGCTGGAATGGGGCGGCCAGGACTCAAAACACGAGCTGGACAACAAACAGTAGGATGCACTTGCTGAGAGGCAGGGAAACACATGTGGAAAGAACGTTGAAGAGGAATTTAAAAGTAAGGCTGCACACCTAATAAATTGACAAAATACCAAACATTGGCAATACCAAATGCTGGCAAGGATGCAGAGCAATAGGAAATCTCATTCATTGCTGGTGGGAATGCAAAATGGAATGACCACTTTGGAAGACCAAGTTCAACAAAAACTAAGCTCCTCTCATACAATCCAGTGGCCGTCCTACTTGGGATTTGCCTGAATGAGTTGAAAATGTTCGTCCACATAAAAACCTGCTGATGAATGTTTATGGGACCTTTATTCATATTTGCCAAAACTTGGAGGCAGCCAAGATGCCCTTCATTGGGTGAATGGATAAACTGTGGTGCATCCACACAATTCAGCCATGAAAAGAGAAGTGAGCAATCAAGCCGTGGAATGATGTGAAGAAAAATGCTCAGACTAAGTTGAATAAGACCAATTTAAACGGCTACATACTACACGATTCCAACTACATGCTACTGTGAAAAAGACAAAACCATGAATACAGTAAAGGTATAGCTATGGGCTGAGGGGAAGGAGGATGAACAGATGGAACACAGAGGATTTGAGGGTGGAGAAACTACTCTGCATGTTACATAGGGCATTACAAAAGTTTTGAGACAGTCTGTGTTATGGGTCATTATTTCACTTCCAAGAAACGTCGTTGACTGTGTCCTTCCTGATTCACCCCTGCAAGTTTCCATTTGCTCGGCTTATCAGTGTTGCTGGGAGGGCTTGGTTTGTTTCTGTCTGCATGGATTTTACATTTCTTGTTTTTTGTATATCTCAGAACTTTCGTAATGATCCACATAATAGTGACTGCATGTGATTACACTTTCGTCAAATCCCACAGAATGTACAACACCTAGAATGAACCCTAAGGTAAACTCCTCCAGCCATTGGGTGATTAACACCTATTCACTGATTATAGCAAATGTACCACCTACTTCTGGGTGTTCATAGTGACAGAGGCTGTGTGTTGTGGGGATACGAGGCACATGGGAATTGTGTACTCTCTGTTCCATTTTCCTATGATCCCCAAAGCACCCTAGAATATAAAGTGTATTATAGCAAAACAGAAAAGCAAATCAGGATGGAGTTGGAAGTTTAGACTAGAGGTAGTAGGTTTCTCTGACCACTTGAGCTAGGAATAATATGGTAAGAGCAACATTTAAAAAACACCTTGGCTGTGAGATACAGTGGATTAAAATGTGGACAGGCTGTGGCAACATGGGGGGGATGGGAGAGGGAATGAAGATTTGGTGATGACCTAAGATCTGGCAATTACGAAGGAAGACTTGCTGATTGACAATTCTTCATCTTGAGATGTATAGTTCTCTTTTATTATTCTCAGAAATAAGTGTAATAATAAAGTCATCTAAAAGGTAAGGGGAAAGGTATGAATTAGGAGTTGATATGTGCACTGCGTCCTGAAAATCTGTTCTTCAGAATGAGGCTAGATGGCTATGCATGGGGAGCACTGGAGTACATAAAAAAGCCACCATGTGAATTATTTGAAAAATCTAATTTGCAAAGGCCACTGGCACTGCTTGGGTGCATTTGTAAATCAGGCAGTTGCTTAAGTCATCTTCAGCAGCTAAAGTTGTAATTTCCATGCAAAGGCTCAAAATATTAAAACATTAATTGAAAAAGAGTACTTTGAAAATCCTGTTTGCAGAGTTCATTCAGCTGGGCAGGATAGGTCAGGCCAGTTTTTCATCTGCAGAATAGGCTAAGCCTTTTTGCATGATTGCCTTGGAAAACACATCCTTCATACGGCAAATGAATGGCTCCTTGGTCTGTTTGCTTTATTAAAGGTTATCGTGGTCCTTTTATTTATTATGCTTTCAGTTTCTGCTAAACTCTCAAACTTGAATATAAAATGTCCTGCATTATTTAATCTGCTAGCTATTGTTTATCCCCTCTCTTATGGAGCCAGGGCTGGCAGACTCAGCTTTTATTATAATATTATATAACGGCTGTAAAGTGTCTGTGGCATCTGTAGCAAGGATCATCCCACCAGGGAAGGGGTCTTCCATTCCCTGCTCTTCTCCTGAAGGCTGGCAACTTGGGGTGATGGGCACAGATGCTCCCCCAAGCTCTCCCTCCTGCTTCGGCCTGCTCCTGCCAAGACTTAGATCACCTGTACAGCACAGAGGGTAACTCAATGTCAGCATCTCTCGCAAGCTAATCTTTCCTCTGAGGCAGTTGACGAAAGCTTCTGAGAACAGGAGACTCTGGGTTTCCTTTTGGAATGTCTTTGCTAACTTCAAGGTCAGGCAGATAATGCACATGGTGTCTTAATTAGAGCAGCTGCTGCAAAGTCTGGAACAAAATACCGACTCGGGAAGAAGAGAACGCACACGCCTATTATGGTCTAGGTACTGCCCATACAGTATCACACTTTATCCCTCTCCATCTTATAAGAAATATTGTTTTCCTCTTTTTGTAGGTGAACAAATGAATGTGTAGGGAAACAAAACAGGCTTTCAGATGTACACTGTCAGCACGCATGGGGGACTCAGCCAGGCCCACCCAGCCTCCGAGCCCAGGGCTGGCTCTCCGAAATTCTTGTCCATGGCTTCCCAGGCTCGTGTGGCCCCCAGCATCTGGCTCTCCTACCATGACCCAGTGCTGCACCACTTCTGAGGCTCTACATGGCAGAGCCCAGCACCTCACCCACGGACAGTTACTTCCCTGTCCCTCCCACAGACTGCAGGGCAGTTGGGAAATTCTCATTCTTGTCACACATGCCAATTTTTGTCAGTGGTAGGATAAATTTAGCCCATTAAATACTTTCCCATTAGGTTTGTGACTTAACTGAGGTGTCAAAATTTGATGCCTAATATTTTATGAATTACACTGATGTGCTACTTCTTTGATCCCTTTTCATAGCCTGTGTTATGACCATCTGGACAGCTCCTTCTCTTGGAGTTTTGGAATAGCAGCCAAAGACAGTACAGAATACTGAGCAGATCAATATAGTTAAGCACATTACCATAATCCACAGACATTACAACGTCAATACCTCATTCCCTGACAAAGCTTATATCAAACAGAAACCTCCATGGCACAGTAGGCAGATTTGTTAGGTTTTCACCTGTGGGAATGGGTTTCAACAAGCTTAGGTCACTAACAAAGATGAGTTTCAGGGTCTTAACTTCGCCAAACTTTGCTTATTGGCACTTGGGCTCCCATCATAATCTAATCATGGCAACAGCTTTTCCTTACAAAAGAGACACAAATTCTCCACATTTCTCCCATCAAAAGCATGATGCTGCCATCTGAATTTAACTGAACTGCGTGTGACCAGTGTCCTTCTCTATTAAAGACACCTGCAAACGTTTAGATTGCGTTGTTTCGGTGTGTTAATCCAAAACATGAAGAATTTTAGAACGCAGCGACTATTTCTAGGGCACCTGCTGTGTGCCTGGTTCTATTCAGGGCACTAGAGACGTAGTGGGTATAGGGTGCACAGCAGACTTGGTGCTCCCTTTCTCAGAAACAGACAGACATTTGCAGGAAGTAGTTTCAGGTAACTACGGTGCTGCGAAGACAACCTGCTGACATAAAGCAGGGTCACCCAGGGAGGGTGGTGGGGAAAGGACTTACGGGTCCAAACGTGGAGACTGTGGCACGCACAGAAAGGGAAAGGTGCCTGAGACAGAAAGAAAAGCAGGTGTGACTGCCTTGAGGTGAGACTGAGCTCCACGTTTATGAGACATAGAAATAAAGCCCCCGGGGCCTTTAATCCGAGAGGCAGAAAGGGCCAGATCACGCAGAGCCTTCCCGGCCATGGTAAAAGACTTGCAGAGTCACTGGAGGATTCAAATTAGAGAAGTGACATTATTATTCTCATCGTTGTTTTATTTTTCTTTTACTGTTTATCATCATTATGGCTCAGTTCTTAGTGTTGAAAATTGCTCCGGCTATGGCAGCGCTAGTCTAGAGGGGTGGTTTTGCCTGTCAGAGGACGATCGCCCTGGTCTGGAGACATCTATGGTCACGCTGGGAGCGCTACTGCCATCTAGTGGCGAAGACCAGGATGGGGCTGAACACCTGCCTGGGACAGCCCCCTCCGTCAGCGAGAGGAGCACCCCCAAACGCCTATGCTGGTAGGGGAGCCCCGAGCGTGGGAGGCAGTGGGGATTGCTGGGTCGGGGAGAAGTGGAGGCGGCAGGAGGCTGGGGCTGAAACTCAGGGAACGGGCTGGAGAGAGGTCTAGGGCTTCAGGGTACATGGTGGAGACAGAACCGGAAGGATTGTTGGGACGTGGAGTCAAGCATCCCTTGAGCAACTCGGTAGACAGTGAGGTCATTTACCAAGATGGGCATAAGGTGAGGAACAGGCTGAGAAGGGTAGGACCAAGAATATTGAATATGAGACCTGGTAGACTCCTCCGTGGGGATGTCAAGCGCGCAGCTGAATACTTGAGCCTGACGCTGGAGGTGGGGTCGGTCAGCAGCGGCCAGACTGAGGACCAAGAGCCAGCGTGGGGCTGGGCAGACGGCAGCAAATCGGGACAGCAGGCCAGAGCAGCGTCCTGGGCAAACGCTGCAAGAACAAAGTTGTTATCTGTGTTGAACATTTCTGAGGGGCCAATAAGATGAGGGCAAAAAAAAAAAAGAAAAGAAAAAGACCCCAGAATTTGGCCAGCCCGTCTGGCCAAGGCAGCTGTGATGTAGACTGCAGCAGCTTTGTAGAAAAGGTGGGATTAAAACCTGATTGAAAAGGGCTGAAAAGCAAGGGGGTTCAGGGAATGTAATCAAGGAATATGACTTCCTTCAGTTAATATTGCTGAAAAGACAAGCAGAGAAATGGAGCAGTAACAGAATTCCAGTTATAGAACAACAGAAAAGTGTTTTTCTTTTAAAATAATTCTTTTTCTTCCTTTTTTTTTTTTTTTTTTTTGCAGTTTTTGGCTGGGGCAGGGTTTGAACCCACCTCTGGTATATGGGGCTGGTGCCCTACTCCTTTGAGCCACAGGCGCTGCCCTATTTTTCTTCTTTTGGTAAGGCCCAATTTGTAACATTTAGTTATGAAATAAGCCAATAAGAATTCAAATGAATACTTTTGTGGTGTCGCAGGTGTTGGTACACGCATCTCGTTCAAATTAGAACTCCAGTATATAAATTCAAATAAAAATCTCCCAAACTGTTGATAAACTATTAAAACTTTAAAAGTAGTTTTTCAAGAAATGTATTTGAAAAACCACTGCATAAAATTAGTTTTAACAACAAAATTGTATGCATCAATCCATCAGGAGGGCAATAAGCTTTTACTCACAATGAGACCTTTCTCCTGACCCAGAAATTATAGCAAGATTTTAATCTTGTTGCTGTCACTTCTTAGGTCTTTGGTCTTGGGCAAGTTACTTAACCTTTTGACATACAAGAGTCCTCATTTATAAGCCAGTCAGTGTGAAGACCAAAGGAAATGACACATGCAAATCATGTGTCCTGCATGGCTCCCACCTGTTCCCTTCTCACTGGCACCTTCAATGTAGAAGCCGCCACCAGCCTTGCAATGACACTGTTCTGAAACATTACAGGGGCAGTGCTGGTCGTTGGGGGACGCTCTGGTTTCATCCTCAGCTCACCTTGAGTGTCTTCTCATCTCATCTAGAATACATTCAGCCTCAGAATGCAATGAACTTTGCAAACCCTGTCCGCCTGTTACCCTGAAACATCTAAACGATGTTATCACCAAGGTAAGACTTGTTTCTGTGGTTTCCGGATTTCAGTGTATGAGATACTGTGGAAAATTAAATATGTAAGCTCTGACGATTTCAAAGGGATAATGTCACCAAATTTTATACTTTCCCTGAACCTGCCAACCACAAATGGAAGTTTTCTCTAAGAAACGAAGAAGGAAAAAAGAGAGAGAGAAACACACACACAAAGCCAATAGTAACTCTTGGATTATTGACACAAGCAGAAGTGTGAAAAAGTATTTTCAAATTAAAAAAATGGCTACCAACCTAACGTTCAGATTGTTCCAGAGGAAAGGACTTATTTGTTGATTTGTATTCTTCTTTCAAGAATGGAGATTGCTATGAGGACTCCACCCAGGAGACAAGGCAATTGTAGTAATGAAAAGTGTGAAATTTGGGCAAAGCAATCAGCTCCAGTACACGAAACCACAGGCTTCCTGTGCCCATCAGTCCAGAAGAATGGCATATCCACAAATCTATCATTAGGGTGGTCTGAAGGGTTCTGGTTTTGTTTTTTATTTTTAGACATTGCTGGGGAATATCTGCAAAGCAATGTTCATCTTTTGTGCTTCCAGCAGAGAGATGCTGATAACTTACCCATAGCCCCCGATTTCCTCTGACTCCAGTGACTTAGGAATTTATTTCTGAGTTCCCTACACTTTTTCCACATTTCTGTGCATGCATATAACAAATTTAATATGAACTACTCATAACTACCTTATTTTTAACTTATTTCTATACAATTCCTGCCAGCTCTTCGACTGATTTAAATGAGCAGAAGGCATCACTAAAGTCAAAGGCTAGGATTGGAAGGGAGCTTTAAAAAGCCAGAGACCCATCTCTCCACAGCAATGTTCACAACCACTGGTCATCCAGGTCTCCGAGAGATCCTGAAAGGACTGTCCAGTGAGACTGAGTGCTGACTGCGGTTGCTTCCGTGGCTGCAAACCCCCTCCTCTGAACCCAACAGGAATGGGGCTAATTCCTTTTGGTCTGTAGGCATTGCCCATAACACAACTCGACTCTTCCTGGTGGCGAGTGAGAGCCAGGGGAGGCAGAGACCACAGGGAGCCCAGTGCTGTGGGAGGTCACCAGAGAGAAGGGCTCTCACTTCCTGTGAGGAGAGCCCTGGGCAGTGGGCGTGGATGGTGCCCTCTATTAACACCGAGTGTGTTTCAAGTCATAGCTGGAGCCCTACAGACAGACTGAAGAATGTGACTTCAGTCCCAGTTGTTATAGCTGTTGACAAGTGAGTTTCACATGGGGGCAAGACTTCAAAGTGGCTGGCCCAGAGCTCCGAGGGGAGAAAAGACCCAGAACTGCTTGCAGAATTCTGGTCCCAGTCCCTGCCTAGCCTGCATCCTGAGCACTGGCCACTCCACGGGGTTGAAGGAGTCTGCACAGTTCCTGTTTCTTGCACCCCACTTGTGTAGCTCCTCTTGCCCAGAATCTATTTCTCCCCATATTTTCCTGGCAACAGTATAGTTCATCCTCAAGGCTCAGCTTGAGTACAGCCTTTCCCTGGAGCATCTTTAGACCCATACGAGTCAAATAAAACCATTTGCCTTTCTTGTGATTCTCATGTAGTAACAATAATAATTATAATGGCTAGAGTTTACTGAGCACTTACTACACGCTAGTGATATTACATGTGACGTCTTAATCCCCATAACATACTGAAGCAGGTTCCCTCTGGTCAGGGCTGGACACAGACTCTATTTTCTGGGCCTAAGCAGAAATGTTTGATCCAGGCTCCAGCTAAGCCACCACTGCCCAGGAAGAGCAGAATGCCCCAAACATCTCCACATTCCTATGGCAGTTTAAAATTTAACTTCTGCTCACAAGCCTTTGGTGGCAATGGCTGTGACATATTTTAGACATACATCCCATTTCCCCAAACCCACCTCCCTACAGGGAAGGAGAGATGATTAGAAACTGGATATAAATCCCTAGACAGACAGCCAAAAGCAGCAACCACTTGAGACCCCTCCACTCACCGGAGGTTTTCCTCTTTCTTTTACTATAATAAAATCTGTCCTTTGACTTACTTGTGGTCTGTGAATTCACTCTGCAATTCCCGAAACTAAGGACCCAGCAAGGAAATTCCAGTAGCAATACTATGCTACAGGGACTATTTTTTGTCTTCAATTTAAAATTAAGGGGATTGAAGCTCAGAGGGAGTAATTTGTGTAAGTCTCAGAGGTGAGACCCCAGCCCAGTGAGTGGAGCAGTCGCACACACTTCCCCTGTGCTGGATATCACCATAGCATCCATAACATGTGAATGAAGGTGCTCAGGAAACTTCACCTCAACATATGACTCCCTGGTATAAAGAGTATTTTGAATTAAAGGCCATTGCAGATCAAGAGACACTGGAAGGGTCTTTCCCTCTGTCTGCATAAAAGCAGACATACTCATCAGAAAGAACCACTGTCTCCCCCCACCTGCATCTCAATATATTGCAGGAAAGATCTGGAATGCAACCAGCCCTATACCAACCCATTTTAAAGATAAAACCTGTCTCTCAGGTTAATTTGTTTTCCAAAGAGCATCGTTTACAGTCAATCCCTCCATCCTTCATCCTCCCAAGTATCTATTCATATCTTCCTTAGTCATTGCCTATACTTATCCCCCCGCCCCTTCTAAAAAGCATGTATAAGAATATCTGAACTTGATTGAGACATTGGGTAATTACTCTGTGATTTCTCCCTGTGTGGTGCATGGTAAGTAAACCTTTTCTCTTATTCTGCCTTCATTGTGAGTTGATTTTTTAGTGAACTCTTGGGAGAAAGGGCAAGTTTCCTCTCACCCTTACGTGAATGTAGTTATGTTTTGATGTAATATTTTCTTTCCTGCTAGACTCCATGCCCCTCAGGGGAAGGGATTCTGTTTTGTTTCTTTCCACACCTAGTGGTTCCTGTGAGAAAATGCGTTCTCAATACATATTTGCTGAATGAATGAATGCATGAGTGAATCGCTTTGCATAGGTGGTTCTTATAAACGCAGTTCCAAAACAGCTCCTGCATAATGATCATCCATAATTGAGAGGGCAGGACTGGTGATTCATCTGTGTGAATGATGACTTCCTCAAACAGACACTACAGATCTTTAACAACACTCTCAGACCATAGAAGGCTTTCTACATTAGCAAAATCAAGGGTTTCTATAGTCAATATAGAAATTTTAGAATCCTCCCCTCTGCTCTCTTTCTCCTTTCTCTCTTTCTTCTCCTCTTCCCTTCCCTTCCCTTCCCTTCTCTTCTTTCTCTGTCTCTCTTTCCTTGCTAAGGAAGAACTCAAGAGCAAGGGAGGAGCAGGGACCAGGAGAAGCCCCGCCGAGTGGAGATCAGGAGAGCTGACCCCAATTCTGCTCTGCAGTCACTTCGCTTCCTGAGAGGCGCTGGCAGGGCAGACAGCCTGCAAAGGCAGCTCTTTCCATTTCATCTAGGCAGGGACATGCTTCTAAATGCTCTCTAAGGTCTTTTAAATGCAAACGTGCTGGAATTCTAAAATTCACCAGGTGGTTTGTGGGATGATCCAAAATGAAAGTCGTTTGAAAAAAGTCTGTTACTTTGGGCTCTCCCAAAGCATATATATTCTATATTACAAATTTGAAGCTGCATTTTAAAAGACAGAAAATGAAGATTAAAAAAAAAAGAAAGAAAGAAAACTGAAAATGTGTTGGCTTTTCAGAAGTAAGACTCCTAATGATTCTGTGTTTGTGGTGGGAAGAATTAGAAGCACTCTGACAAGTAAGAGGTTTTGGCCAGAAAAGGTCAAAGGAAAGATGCTCGAGGCCCTGGGCCAATCCCCTTGTCTGTCTTGGTCTACTTGTCTGTCAAAGAGTAGGGTGGGAGCTCATCAAAGGTCTCTGCCGGGGCAAACTGGAGCATCTTCAGAAGCATATGAGTCAAAGAAAACCACCTGCCTTTTTTGTGATTCTAATGTACAAACAATAATAATTATAATGGCTAACATGGTGAGGCATGGTTTCATATCCTCCTGGAATCAGCTCACCATCTCTCCCCTCACCACCACCGTGAGGTGGGCATGTTACACTCCCCCCACTGCCTAACTATTAATACTCTGGCTTCGCTCACATCTTTCATCTCTCCATGACTATTATCAGCCCAAAGTTACTTTTCTTCTTCTTTTTTTTAAATTTAGCTCCTTATCTTTAAACATACTTTTTATATGCTTGCGATTATCCGAGGAAAGGCAAATGCCTATTTATGTCATCCTCTTGCCATGGATCAGGGGACTTGCACCTCTCTCTTAGAATAACAGAAATAGAGTCTGTATGCATTTAAAATGGGACTTTCTTTTATAAAGAATATTCTTAATTTTATAAACAAATGGTTTATTTGGTTTGACATTTAAGGATTCCTTTGATTTTTAATTTTCATGCTTTTCTCATGAAATACATTTTGCCTTAAAAAAATAAGGAATAAAAATTTAGTGTTTGAAATTAATCATGAATAGCCATAATTTAATTAACATAAGAGGCTATGACATTTTCAGTGATAATCTATGGAGTTCACAGCACACAATTTCCCTGTGGATATTTTTAGACAAGTCATGTCAGCTGTTCTTAATATTATAAGCTTCCTTTTATCCTTCACCACTTTCCTTTTTAAACTTGCTATATATATTTACAGACGAGGAAAATTTCCCCACAAGCTGTTTTAATTTGCATTTTTCTCAATGACTAATCTGATGTACCAGATAGGAGATTCTTATTTTTTCCAGCTCAGTAAATGCTAACCAAGTATTTTACTTTTGTGAATCGCGAAATCTAGCGATAATGGACAAGAATTTAAGAGTCCAGCGTCTGCATCCTCTCATTCTTGAGATGTCCATATTTTTGAAATTTTCCTTTTTGCAAAATGGCATTCACATTTCTACTTCAGTAACTTTGCTGTAATGGAAAGTCATACAAGTGTTGCCAGAATCAATATTTTAGATTCTTCTGCCTGTCTGAGACAGCAGGATTCATGGTGGTAATGCTGTGTACTTGTGTTTCCATGTGAAATTATCTGAGTCTCTGGTTTGTAGTTATGCTGCAAGATGGAAGGATTCTGAGTCTACTTTTCTCCCAAAGCAATACATGATTTTAGTGTCTTCTTTTCTAAAAGAATGCCTTTTCTTATTTCTAAGACATTGAAAAATTATTTAATTTCTCTATATTTGTACCAAGAAGAAGGAAGCAATTATCCATTTCTATTTCTTGTCTGTCACATTATTTGATGAGCTAGCTATTCCTCCCCAGATTTCCAGTGGATATGTGTCTCCCAGTTATTTATAGTCAACTAGGGGTGACTTCTCAGGAACTCCCGCCAGTGTGCCACAACTCCTGCCTTGATTGTAATAAGGCAGTTAACCGGCAAGAAGGTTAAGGAGGAAACCCTTCAAAAGCTGGTTTCAGGATTTCTGACACTTATTGCTGGTTAGAAACAGTACTTGGGAAGCATTTGTTCTGCACTGTTCACCAACAAAGAATCAGGGCTCTACAATAAAGAGATTCATCGCCGTGTGAATGGTGCTGTAGGTTCCTAAACGCAGACCATGTGTGTAACTGCACTTTTCCCATTGGTGTTTATGTACCTTAAGTGAATCTTGCATTTGGCCAATGGGATACTTTCCATGACCATGACTGTGGAAACCACTACCTTCAGAGAGAAGCCAGGAGTTGAGGCTGAGGGATAGCAAAGATGAAAATATAAAACCATTTCAGTTTACAAAAGGAACAAGACAAATTAATGTCCTGGCTGACTGCTAGCATTCCTTTTGAGATAGCCACAAAGAGCTCTTGGAAAGTTAGACAGAAGGACCCCAGACTGAGAACAGTGGTGAGACAGAGGTTAAGCAGACACCTCCGGATTAAGAGATTATGAGTAAAAACCATGTCTAAAGCTGGAGAGCTCAGGACTAAATTATAAATTCAGTATCATGTATTGAGTATCTATTACATGAGTCACAGCATTACTATTCATGTCCACCTCACTGTGAACGAATTCTCCTCTTGCTGGTGTTGCTGCCTTGAGAGATTGGCATCACTGTGCCTGTCTAGAACAGCATGCGTTCTTCTTTGGGAAATTGTTCTTCTCTTGTTCCAACCAGGCCTCTCTGTGTTTCCAGTCATCCCCTCCATCAGGAAAAGCAAGTACAAGGTGATCCAAACCTTGTACCCCTTCCTCAAGCCACCCTGACTACACTTGGGTATATGACCTAGCTCAAACTGACCAGAATCTTTTCTCAGGATTTTTGTAAGTGGAGCCGGCAGAGAAGAGCCTTATTTCATCTTTTGCTAGGAAGTTGCATGCACGTAAGCCTAAATTTGGCCATCATTAGAGTCCTGAACAGACAGCTGGCTTGGAAGACCAAAGTTGACCTATAGAAAGAAGAAGAGAAGAAACTTGCAGAGAGACACACGCAAAGACTGACTTGTTGGCTTTGGAGTCCTGTATCCAGTCATCTGTGAGGTGAGCTCCCGGGCTTTCCATGGCTTTATGGAACCCAGGTCACTCCTTCAGAGAGTTGGAGTTGTGTCTCTGCAACTGAGGATCTTGAGTGTCCACTGAATTGCTTCTTTAGTTAAGAAGATGGGAAGAGACGATAATATGGTTGTCATGACAATCCTAGAAGAGGAGTAAACAAAGGGTTACAGAGAAGAGGTTTATACTGAGAAGGTGGAGGGAGAAATGTCATAAAGAACCACAGTCCCACAAGCTTTCTTCCCAGGAGAAATCACTGAGCCCTCAGCCAAAAACAGAGAAGGCAGGAATCAAGCACCAGCGGTGATGGGAGCCTGACACCGAGAAGGGACTGCTGGCTCCTCCATAGCCTCAGATGTGCCCAGAATTCACCTGGATGAGGAATGCCTTTTCATGGTTAGGATATGATTACATTACTAAAGCACCGATGCTCGGGGTTTTTGGAATCCTGCTCTGAGATCATATAGTTGAAGAAGTTGCCCCACTCAACCAGTGTCAGCACTTGGCTTACCCATCTTCTTTTCAGATGAGGCAGAAGCCAGGCACCCAACTGAAAAATCCTGGAACCTTGAATCTCCTAGAAGAGGCAGCAAAAACAGGATGGAATAAATGTTAAGCAACAGCACATTTTGATCCTTCTTGTATTGACTTAAAGAATGTAACTAAAAGTAAAAATTCACTGGAAGAAGAGATGATGGTAAGTGAAAACCCCATTCAAACTGGTTTAAGCATGGGAGAGAAATTGGCAGCCTACATGATTTATGTTGGAGCCTTCAGGTGGGTAGATCAGGGTCGCATCCTCTGTAATTCTCTGAGCTTTTCCAACACTGCCGGTGTCCAGGTTTTCAGAGAGGGCCTCTTTTAGAAAACATACTTTATCCTTCTTTGGTTTATGCAAGCCTTCTTACACTCAAGATTTCCTTTTAATTTTATAAGCATTCTGAAGACCACAAGGCATTTTAACCTACTGAGCTTGTCTTGCCAGGTTTTCTAGCACTGTAGCCTCAGTCGACACCTGGTCACCATGTGTTAGCCACCTGTCTTGCTATCACATGACAAAGATTGCCAATTTCCCAGCCTAGAATAAAGGCTCACCGCCTTCCTGACTCCTGCATTCTGTAGTCTGTTTCTTTCGATTCCTTATTCCTGGGAACAAGCCCTGGGTCTGTTAGGATGCATTTGGAACAGAACATGCAGAGTAGCTCAAGCATCTGCGTGCTTTACTGTCTTGTGTAGTAGAGTTGGGTGGTGATGTGGCACTCTGCACGGTTTAATCACGGCTCTGGCTCCACTTCTCCGGGGTGAACGGCTGTGCCCCCCACTCTGCACGGTTTTATGACGGCTCTGGCTCCACTTTTCTGGGGTGTGAGGCTGTGCCCCCCACTCTGCGTGGTTTAATCTCGGCTCTGGCTCCATTTCTCTGGGGTGCGCGGCTGTGCCCCCCACTCTGCGTGGTTTAATCTCAGCTCTGGCTCCGCTTCTCCAGGGTGAACGGCTGTGCCCCCCACTCTGCATGGTTTAATGACGGCTCTGGCTCCACTTTTCTGGGGTGTGAGGCTGTGCCCCCCACTCTGCGTGGTTTAATCTTGGCTCTGGTTCCACTTCTCCGGGAGAAGACCAAACTCTGCGTGGGTTTGGTCTTCAGGCTTATCTCAGGGTGGTGACATGGTCGCCAGTGGTTAATGAGGCTACAAGTTTCTTGTTTACAAATAATACTTTTCTTTCTAAATTTCAGTTTTACTGTCACATTAGTGGAGAGACAAGAGCTCTGGTTGACAACTAAGTTACAGGTAATAGTTCCCCATCTCCATGTATAACATTGTATGTTATAACCTGATAAAATATAAAACCTTCACAAAATAAGGAGACAGGAAACCTCAGCCTGCTTATCGTTTTCACAAGCACTTGTTTACAGCACTTCTCATGAGGCAGGTTTTTCTCCTACTAGACCTTGAGACCCATTTTTCTCCTCTTTGCCCTCAGATAGAACAATTTTCTTGCTCCCAACGGGGTGTCTGAGAGCAAGGAGCCTGCTTGTTGGTGACACTGGGAACCTTGGGGAAGGGGCAGCCGGGAAAGAACCTGCTGTTGTCCCGCTGCTTCCCTTATGGCCTGTTACAGGCCAGATTTTGTGTTCTCCTGACCCCAAAGCCCACTACCAAATTCCTATGCTGAAGCCCTGACCCCCAGTACCTCCAAGTGCGACTATATTCGGAGACTGGGTCTTTAAAGGGGAATTAAGCTCAAATGAGTTCAATTGGTGTCCTTATAACAGTGGCCACGGCAACGTAGTTTCAAGTTTCCTTACTTGGCATGTTCAAAGAGAAAGGAGAGCCAACAGAGGCAGGGGTCTGACCCTCTTCTCTGCATCAGTGACACGTGCAGAAGTGCAGAGAAGGCCTGGGGGAACACAGGAAAGTGTACCCTCTTTCTGGAAAATTTCCAGAGAAAAATAGCAGAAAAAAGACAAAATAAATAACTCAGAAATTACAACAAACAATATTAGACTTGATGGTTCAAGCTTGTGATTCTCCCCCAGAAGGCCATCCTTTGGGACTTTCCATGGAACTGTGTTTGAAACACAGGCTTCCCGCATCACAATGCTCTCTGTGATTTAGACGTCACGACAAAGCAGAGCACAACCTGACACCACCTCGGTTTTGACAGAATGTCTAGGAGTACAACAGCTGCTGCTGGATGGGACACAGCTGGGAGTCGCTCAAGCCCTCTGGTGCAAGCCGGGAGGGAGGCTGTCTTGGAGCAGCTCTCCCTGCCCACCAGGCAGCCACCCTCTTTCCCAAGCTGCTCAAATGCCCTGCAACTTGACCATGTGCTAATCACAAATGAAACTTTTGTCTGTCCCCATCCTTCTTTATTATAACACTGGGTAGAGCCAACTTAAGGGAGTATTCAAGGAGAAGAATCGTTACTGGGTCAGTATTGAACACGCAGACAGGTGGATAGAATTCCTGACTTAATTGCTTTGCTTGGTTTGCTTCATTTCCTTCCGCTCAGACCTTCTCCCTCTCTCCATAATGTTTTGTATTCTGCTGATAGGTTTAGCCCCTCCTCCCCCAAAGAAAGAAAGCTAAATTGTTGTTAGATAAAAACGTCATCTGCCTCTCTCAAAATGGGAAATTCAATCATACAAATGACCGTACAGCTGACTGTGCAGGCTAGTTCTGCATTTCCTATGTGGTGTCACTTAGAGCAATACGTTCCTCAGCAGCTGTCGCGCGTCATTATGGAGGCTGAGAGCCCATCCCACCAATCACAGCAGAGGACACCCAAAGATGCGACTGTCTCCCTCAAACAAATCACTCCAGGCTGTGAAACCTGATTTGATAACAGCAGCCGGGAGAACAGACTTGGGGTACAAGCCAGACCCAGCAAATGGGAGCAGCGACTTGCTGTGTGGTCAGGGGACAAAGGAGGAGCTCCCCAGCTCCGAACACCTGTGAGATGAAGGATCTGAGAGGGGAGGGGCCACACACCTTGGGTCCATGGCAGCTGGCCACATCCACACTCTGGCCCCTCATTCCAGCAGAATGTCTCTCTGGGGTCACTGCCCTTCTTTGTTTGATTTGGCTTTTTAGGTAAATTCAGAACATGTTTTTAAGATAAATTCAGAACATGTTTTTAAGATCTATTTCTTTAACTAAATACAGTTTAAGGGAAACTTCAATTTATAAATACCCATATTATACAGCCTCGTGATTGAAGGGAAAAACTATTTAAGACACCTGGCAGAGAGTAATTCAGTGGGAATGTACAAGAAGTTATTTTAAAGTGCTCAGATAACTGTTCTCCCCCCAAGAAGGGAGGCAATAAAAGTGCATTAGCTTCTTCATTTGGGATTCACCTAGATGGTAAAGGGAAAGAAATAAATATTGAGTGTCTATTGAGGGCCAGGCCTCGGCATAAGGGATTTTCAAATACATTATTTCATAGAGTCCAAGAAAACCCTGTTAGGAGTTATTATTTCCATTTTTACAGGTGAGAATATCGAGGCTGACAATACTTAAATTGCCTAAGCTTCTACACAGAGAGCAAGTGAACTAGAATTTGACCTGTCTGACTCTGCTCTTTCCATTACATATTTCAACTTTGGGTATATGACTTTAAGAAAGTAGATTTCAGTAAATCTTCCCCACCTTGGGTCTGCCTGATTGTTAGAGTATGTACCAAATGGAAATATTATGCCTTTGGGAGCACATTATTCATAACCGAAGTAATAAGTTTCTCTTAAGGACTTCCTCAGTCCTCTCTTTCCTTTTCCTATGTGCATGAGTGAGGGAGTTTATAATAGAGTAAAACAGTAAACTAGGAAATACATGCTCAGATCCCTCTAAAAAATACTAAACGCTTGTCCAGGGGAACCCATACAATACTCCCTCCATTGACAGTCATGAAAATAACATGAGTCATGAAATGAATACCCCAAAACAACAGTCCCTCTTATGGACACCTTAGGAAAAACTGTGTCTTCTAGGCTAGTCTGAGAGCTCCTTAGAGGAAAGAAATCTTTGGTATTGGACCTCACCGTGGACTGTGGACCACATGTGGGAAGTGAGTGGTGTTTGGCTGGCTTGGCCACCACTCCAAGTGCTGGTTTTGTCTGCGGGTTTGTCTGAGAGCTCAGGGTTAACACAGTCAAGAGATGACGCAAGCCAGCTTCTACTCTGCAGAACTGTGGGAAAAACCAAGGCCAAAGGGTCAGAGGTAGGACTGCAGTTAAAGGCACAGAGCTGAGAGGTCTGGCAGAAGCAGAGCCGTAGGCAAGAGCAGGGCAAGAACAAGAATGAAGACAATTAGCACAAACAACCTTAAAGCATCTGTAATCATTTCCCATTTAGGGACTACTTGACTTTTTAAGTAGTCCCTGGAAGGACTGCGATAAGGATGGGTACCCAGGGTGGGGAGTCACAGAACTCATCCATGAAATCTACAGTGGGCTCCTTTTTGGTGCTGTTGTTATATTATTTCAGGCCAGCTTTCCCCAATCCCAACAATCAGCAACTCATTCTTCCCCCAGAGAAAGCATTTTATTCTTTTCCTTTCCGTGAAGATAACCTTATTGGACTTCTGTATTTCGTATTTTCATACCTTGCATTTCCTGTCATGTTTTCTATTATCTCCATTATTCCAAGTGTGACTTACTTATTGAATTCAAATCATTTATCTGCCTCCTTTTCATCAAGTTCCCTGAAAAAATTTAGTATGTGAGATAAACCATCGCTGCCCCTGCAGCAAAGATGGAGCCGCTCAGGTCACTACAGCCAGATAACTGCAGCTGTGGGGCCCACGGGGAACCCATCCCCTTATACAAACACTTCCTGTTAGTATTATGCAGAGAGTCTGCTGTCTACAAAGTCCCGCAGAAGACAAAGTAAACACACCATAAATTTGCTTTGCAATACCTGTGTAGGAGCACTGTGATCCGCCCTTGAATTACCCAACGTTGAAGCACAGAGTATTGCTGGGCCTGCACTAAACGTTAATGCAGTGCTCAAGCTAAAAACCAGAAAGCAGCTGTTCCAAGCCAAAGCAAGCTGGGCTGGGCTGGGCTGGGCAAGGAACACTCCCAGGTTGTTTTCTCTTGACTCTTCGCTCCGGTTAGAGAAAAGCCTCACTTAACCTCACCCAAGCCTGTGTCCCCCCCCCCCCAATGCAATCAAAGTCTGCTAGGAGTTTAAAAAAAAACCTCTTCAAATGTATGTGCCCTGCATGATGTATGGTGACAGAAGAAGAGTCTGACAATCTCTGTGCACATTTCTTCAGAGAATAAGAGTGATGTCGAGACCTTGGGGTTTGTAACCAGACTGATTTCAGCTGATCCCTGAATCAACCCTAAATCCCAAACCAAGGAGTGTTATTTTCTTCCCTCTGTGGCTCTGGAGCTTGAGTATCTCAAATCATTTCAAAGCAGGCCAGGTCCTACGTTTCCTCAGGGTTAAAGTGTGTATGTGGGAGGCCTCCAGGATCTTCTGCCTGTTTCTTCTTTCTAATTCAGAACACCTGTTTCTTCACTTTCTCTTCACACCACTCCACTTGGGGGCTCACGGTTGGTCTGGTTTAAAGCAAATCTGAGCACCACCTCCCCTAATGTATCTTCTGTAACTGACTCTAACTGGGTGTATATTGAGTTTCCAGATCTTCACCTCTTCTGGTTTGGAGATAGGAATACACAGCTGTGATGTGGCCATCGAAGTCGGGGAGGCGATCACTTATGTTCCACCACACAGAGACGTCCTAGTCAAAGTTACTTATGAATCAAATCGATGTCGTTTTATAAACACCCTCCACAACTGTATTTCATTATGAAAATGGGAAATAGCCTTGTTAATGGGCATCTAAGGACTAAAATCAGTTTGACTTACAGGCGTTCAGCTGCTGCAACAGGTATGCGCATGTCTGAATGTTAATCAACACGGATTAGTATTAATATCATATAAGATTTTAAATGTAGAAGGCATGGAAATCTCAATCTAATGCACAGGGAAGCCTGTTGACAAGGATTTATTATCTTTATTCCCTTGTCTAAGGACATTTTCATACATTTGACAGTATCATCATCAGTTTTACAAGGATACGGTGACGCTTCTTGATTTTTAGAGACTTTAACAATCGTGTGAAAGGCTGAACACTCACTTGTTAATCAGAGATACTGAAATGACAGAAAGGAACCCCAGGAGCAGCCGGTGGGGGGTGCAAATGAAGAGGAAAGACCAAGTGAAGACGCGCAAACTGTGATAATACAGCGTGGTGGGGGGGAATGGGGCGTTCCTCAGAGGAGAAGTTGACAACAGCTGTGACCTCCATGACATGCAACGGCACAGACATGGCTCTTCTTTTGTTACCTTTCAACACAAGTGTAAAGGTACAGAATGAAAGTAAGTGAAACGTATTGGAATTGCAAAGATGTGCGATTTTAACAAGTTTCATGAGAACTCTGGTTTCTTTTTCTTTTCTTCTTTTTTGTTATTTTTTTGAGACAGAGTCTCACTATGTCACCCTTGGTAGAGTGCTGCAGCATCACAGCTCACAGCAACCTCCAACTCTCTTGGGCTTCAGTGATTCTCTTGCCTCAGCCTCCCAAATAGCTGGGACAGGTGCCTGCCACAACGCCCAGTCATTTTCTTCTTGCAGTTGTGGTTGTTTAGCTGGCCCAGGCTGGGCTCAAACCTGCCAGCCTTGGTGCATGTGGCTGGCACCGTAACCACTGTACTATGGCGCCAAGCCCTTTTTATTTTCTTGACTATTCTATATATGAAACATCTAGACTCGGAGTGGAGAGTTAAGGTAAGGATTAATATGAACCAGTAAGGTTTACTATCTCCTTTCTAGGATAGTTATTGTAAAGGAACATGGTTGAAAACAAAATATTTGAAAACCACATAAACTTTCACCAGTCCACTGCTTAGGAAAAAGTACATGAAGAGGTTCAACGGGTACTTCCCGGAAAGAATAGGGTTAAGGAAAGAGAACGCTATCTTTTAGAATCAAGCCAAAGTTAAATCACAGCTCAAGCAAGGTTTGTGTTTAGAACTTGGCAATCAAATTCTAATCCCCGGATGGCAGGGTGAAGAGTCGTGCATAGCTAAGGCAATCATGGAGGAAAACAAAGCTGGTGAGCTTATGTTCTCAGACGCCAAGTGTCACTGTGAAGCTGTAAGAGGACAGTATGGTGGTGGCCCAAGGATCAACAAATACACCAACAGAGCAGGGAAGAGAATTATGCATAGACATGTGTGGTCACCTGATTCGTGACAAGGGTGACACTGCAGTGCAGTGGGAGAAAAAATGATCTTTTAAATCATTGCTCCTGGGTCAATTAGATCTTCATACATAAAAGAATGAATCTGTACCTCACCTCTAACCGTGCACAAAGATAAATTTTAAATAAACTGCATACACAAATAGGAGAGGTAAGACAATAAAGTTTTTAGGAGAAAACATATGAGAAAATATTTATGACTGTGGCATGAGCAACATTTCTTAAGACCCCCAAAGCACTTAACTATATAAAGAAAAATATTGATAAAGTGGACTTTAAGATTAAGAACTATGAAACAAAGGACACCATTGAAGGAGTAAAACTATCGCTCAGGAAGTGGGGGAAGATATTTGTATTGCAGACACCATCTTGAAACTAGATTATGTTTTTAAAAAACACAAATCAATAAGAAAAAGACAGATAAATGAATACAGAAGTAACCTTTTACTCAGACGGAGACTGTCCAAATGGCCAGTAAACACATGAGACTGTGCTCAGCTTCATTGGTCACAAGAAAAATACACTAGTCAGTAGTTCAATATTATCACCTTCTGGAACATTTAGTAACTGGATGTTCTTTCTTTTATGTCTCTGTTAACAGGCCCACCCTACGAAGCAGTACATACATAGTAAGCAAAGTTGAATTTATCTTCTTCTTGGCTCATCTGTGTAAACGTACTCCCCACCCTGTCTATTGAAGCAAAGCAACAAATCTACCAAGCACATACATCGTTGTATACAGACTTCTGGGGTCCTAAGGAGACTCCGCGTCGTTTAGCTGTATATTAATTACCCAGGTGTGCTCAATTTGTAAAAATGCATCCAACTGTGCATGGGTAATTGGTTTACTTCTCTGTATAAATGTTATACGTACATTGTAGCTGTTAGATTTTGATACAAAGTTTTAAAAATAACATCTGAACTTTGATGTTAATAGATCCTTTTCTCCGCCACAACCTGTAACAATGTTGGAACTCTTTACCTCCGTTCACTAGTTATTAAATCATGCCACGTTGCTCTCCCTCATTCTCTCTTTCCATCTATACACACATTCGTTTCAGCTGAACGGTTACGAGTACGTTATAGACATCCTGGCCCTGCACATCTAAATTCTGTGTATTTCCTAAAAATACAAGTATTCCCACATTCACACTGGAAAGGGAAAAACAACTTTTTCCTCTCTACTTTCACACTCAGCACAGAATACTTCACTTTATTTTTAATTCAAAATGTATATATTTATCATGTGCAACGTGATGTTCTGAAATATGTACACACTTCGGAATAGTTAAATTTGGATAATTAACACTTGCATTGCCTCACGTACTTATTGTTTTCTGGTGGTGAGAACGCTCCAAACTTTCTCTCCGTGATCTTCAAGAGTGCACCCATACCTTGTCACATACAACTGTTGTCACCACACTGAACATGGTGAACTCATTCCTTCTATCCAACTGCAACTTTTTACCCTTTGACTAAGGTCGCCCAAACCTGCCTGCCGCCCAACTCCTTGTAAGCAGCACTGCAGTCTCTGCTTCTGCTGGGTTCCCTGATGGTGAAATCACATGGCTATTCCCCTTAATATGGAGTCCTCCAGCTTCCTCCATGGTGATAGAATCTCCGACCTTTTCGAGGCTGACTGGTGGGATCCGACTGTGTGTAGACACACATAACCTTCCACTGACAGACACTTAGTCTAACTCCTCATCCGGACTGTTGTGAATAAAGCTGCAGTGAACATGGGAATGTGGAAGGCTCTTTGACTTTTGAGATACTGATTTCATTGCTTTTGGAATAAGAGTAGTGGGACGGCTGAATCATTCTCTTTTTATTTTTTTTGAGGAATCACCATAATAAACATACTAATTACATTCCCACCAATAGTGAACAAGGGTTCCCTTTCTCCCATAGCTTTGCCAAGGCTTATCTTTCCTCTTTTTGTTCATAGTCATTCCAGCAGAGTTAAGGTAACATCTCACTGTGGTTTTGATTTGCATTTCTATGATGATTGGGTTTTTTTATTTTTATTTCTTTACTTCCTAGCCTTCTTGTTGTTGTTGAGACAGAGTCCTACCCTGTGCAATGGTGTCATAGCTCATTGCAACCTTAGACTCAGGCTGTGGGCAGCCCACTGCCTCAGCCTCTGGAAGCTGCTGAGATCACAGGCACTGGCTGTGGTGCCCAGCTGGTTTTTTTTTGGGGGGGGGAGGGGGTTTGAGGTCTCCCTCTCACTCAGGCAAGTCTTGAACTTCTGAGCTCAAGCAGTTCTCCCTCCTCAGCCTCCCACAGTGCTGGGATTACAAGCATGAGCCACTTAGTGGTTTTTGAGGATTTCTTTCCTTTATTTGTCCATTTGTATCTCTTCTGTTGAGAAATGTCTCTTAAATTCCATATTCAAATTTCCCTCCACGCATTGCATGTTTTCCTTCATAGCCTTTTTTTTTTTTTTTAAGATCCAGGCATCAAACAATTTGTTGTCATCTGTCCTTGGTGACCATTGCTTGCCTCGTCCAGGCAGCTTAATGAGGGGAACTATCCACCTTCCAAGCTTGCCCCACACTCCCTCCCAAGAGCCTGTCCCTCTGCACAGACTCACTGGGGTCTGTGCAGAGGGACCTGGGAGTGCTGGGATGTCCTCACTGATCCCATCAGCTACTATCTCTTACCTCATAGAAAGCCGGTTACTGAGACGAGGATTGCCAAGGGAAAAGTAATTTATTAGAGATACGTCACCTGGGAAATGAGAGCAATGCCTGAAATTCCTGTCTCTAACCAACACAGGGCAGGGGTTTTGAGAAAGAGTTCAGGAGGTTGGCTGTGTGCACTGGGGCTGGTGTATTGAAGGCAACAGAAGGTCACATTCAGAAGTCACAGGTTAGTGATGGATGGTAAGGCAGCTTCGTTATCCTTCAAAGAGTCTGCCCTTTCCAGGAGAGGCTCAAAAGGGAAAAAGGTTAGTTAATCAGAAAGATTATAATCTTCTTTCTGGTCTTTAAAGACCAGAAAGCTACAAAGAAATCATAAATGGAGGGGGTCATTTTGTGTTTGTTCACGGAGTGGACTACAAGGACCTTTGTATCCCATATTCAACTTTAGCAATTTATTAAAATAATTTTACCTGAAATCTTCTCACTAGTATAGTGACCCCAATCTTCCTCCCTGCCCAGCTCTAGGTAAACCAGGGTTCGTGTACCATCTCTTCCTGCAAGCCTCCGTTTTTACCTTAGATTTCACGCTACTTGGGTATGCTGAAATCCTCGGCTTTTAGAGGGAGGGTTTCAGGAAAATTATGTTATATCGTATGCAACATCTGCCTGATCTCAGGGTTGGAATGAAACTTTACAACTTTCTACATTCTAAGAAGAAGCCGGAAGTCAACTTTATATCAAATTTAATGCAATATCTTTCATAGATATTATTCTTTTTCAAGCTCAAATTGTCCCACATTCCACATTTGGCGTCTCACAACACCTTCAAGCTGACTCTCATGCCCTTTGGATATACTGCTAATTGTTCCAGAGCACCTTCTTTCTGCATAAAACCTTCCAGGCTAACTTTCTACTTTTTCAGCATCAAACCTAGAATTGGTTTTTGTCTTTATGGATCTTTGGTCCTTTATGGTGGGAAGTAACAAGGGGAAATGTGAATGCTAAATGTGTTCATTGCCCCTGAGCTGTCATTATCTCTATAGCCTTTTAGTGATAAAACTAAGAAATACATAATTTTAAAACTATCATCAGTTCATACAGATATTGCCTATTCCCTTTCAATAC
This sequence comes from Arctocebus calabarensis, assembly GCA_963573935.1. Classification (NCBI taxonomy): domain Eukaryota; kingdom Metazoa; phylum Chordata; class Mammalia; order Primates; family Lorisidae; genus Arctocebus; species Arctocebus calabarensis. The sequence continues at coordinate 55,232 of CAUYON010143283.1, read as the reverse complement.
CACACGCTTCATCTCCTTCAACTCCTTCTTGTATTTCCTCTCCCACAGTAAGAAGTCTGGTTCAAACACTGCTAAATTCAATCATTTGTTCTATTCTATAATAATAACAGATTTATTTCAGAATCAGTGTTATATATATATAATTATACTACTATCAAAAACAAAGTAAAATCCCAGATTTTGTGCAGTTCTGAGAGCATTTACTTGTACCTATAGGGTACTGTGTGGAGAAGTTACTTGAATCAATTCTCTTTTTTTGTACTAATGTTATAAATAGATATTCAACATTTTAGGTTCATTTGTTTTTGTTTATGTACCTTTAGACTTCTTTAAAATCCTTTTAAGCATAATTAATTTTTAAAATACATAAAACATTGACTTGGTTCTAAAGTGAAATTAATGTTAGAAAATACACCAGGAGGTGTCCCTGCCTTCCCTGGCCCCTGTTCTCTTCCTTGGCTTGAAGGTCATCAGCTCCACTGGTTTCTGGTTTCTGCACACATTATATGTGATGTGCTTAATCTAGAGAACAGCAGTATATTCAAGTGGATTTGCTGGCACTTAGCCTGGGTTTATGAGTGCAAATTTATTTGCAAGAGGGAGGAAGAAAAGTTCTATTTTCTTTCTGATAAAGATGGCAACTGACTTGAGAGATCAAATCTGGAAAATAAAATCTTTATGCAGAGAATTATGTTCTTGTTCATCATCTTTCAATTGTGATTTTTGATTGTATAAAAACATAGTAGGAAATATAACTCCTCAATAAAGACTGATAAACATGAATAAATGTCTTCCACTCTTTTTCTTTATTTCCCTTCTTCTCTTTCTACCTCCCTCCTTCTTTCCTTTCCTTTATTACCTGGATATTCTGCAACCTTCTACGCATGGAGGTGTAGAGATGAGTGATACAGATGATATCCCTGCCCTTAGGAAACTTGCATTCCATTTGGGGAGACAGACAGTGACTGAGTTAAAATAAAGCAGTGAAGAAAGATAAGCTATTATTTCCCCCTCCGTCCTGTTGGGTGGTGATAGGAGTGAAGGTGAGGGATATAGATCAATTATCTGTATTGTGTTACTATCTTCCTATCTGCCTGGCTTCTTCCTTTTCAGATTCCACAAACAGAAGGTAGGAATAGGTAACTAATCCTATGAAATTGCCGTCCTTCTTTTTGTTAAACTGACCAAATTAGCTTTGACAGGGTATGTTGAAGATAGAAACACTGGCAATAATGATTAAAAGAGAAGTTTTTTTCCAAACTAACTTTTAACTTAGAAATTTGGGGAGATACAAGCAAACCAACCATATCCTTGTGCAAGACTGTAACCTCAGCCCCTCTGCAGACAGATGGTATCAGCAGTTGTGTGGCTATATCAGTAACAGGCATAGTCTGTTTGTTAGCCCCAGGGCAATTTTGTAATGTTTGTGCTTTGTTTCCAGGTCTGTTACAAACCCTATCAAACCCCTTAAGTTCAAAAGCACAGTCATATTGAATGTGCTTAGAAAAAAGAATGATGTGATTATTATAGAAACCAAAGTGATGTTAGCTCTTCACAAATTGTTCATATACATGTTACATTGTTCTTATAAATAAACGAACTTAGGGTTAGGCTTTAAAATCTAATCTGTGTATAGGATCTTCTGAATTTAAAAATATGAGAATTAATCCTATTTTATATACGTATCTTCCAGCATCATCGGGTCCTAAAGTCATTTGTGTAAGTCAGAAATCCCCTGTAGCCAAAGGGACCTTTGAAAATTCCCCGAATGGTTTGCCTATGTGACTCTGCATAATAATTCTAAAGTCAGAGGGCTCCTAAGTTAGTCTTAACAACAACCAAAACACCACCAACAAAAGTCAGCTCTGAATGCAGGCACCTCAGCATTCAAATCAAATCTTTAAGGTAATCATCAAATCTCTGACTTGAGTTTGGGGTACATGAGGTTGACTTCAAGTTTTAATAGTAGTAAGTGCAGTTATTTTTAACACCTGTTAATTTGCATGTTGTTTTAAGAAAGTAAATGAAATGGATTTCTGGCTACACTGAGCTCAGGGCCTAGCACCTAACTGATTCTCAATAAACAAATCAGTGCTGATTTTGAGTCTGAGATTGCTTGATCTGGTCCATATGCATATTGATTTTAAAAAGTGATAGGAAAAAACTCAGCCACCTGCTGCCTGTCATTTCAAATACGTATTTCTTGTGACTCTGCTGCATTGCTGTCACACACATGCTTTTGATATTTGGTGTTAGGGAGCCTTAAGTGGAATTGCACTCACCCAAGGGACAGGTTTTCAAATCAGTATGAGAAATAAATGCCTTTGGACAGCATGAGTAAAGTATAAAAGTTTCCCTAGCTGTACTTTGATGCATTTTTCATCTTCTCTATCATTCCCGAATATCTGTTTTCTTTCCTTATTTTCCCACCTCTCACTCATCAAGGCTCACAAGGACCCTCAGAATGCCCCTTGCTTAGTTTTCCAACACTTTTCCTTATTAAGAATATGCATTCTCTCAGAGAAACTCCTTGGCAATTTTAATTATTTTAATTCTCAGCAATGGCATAGAAAAAATTAACACATTTTCTAATTTCATTCACTTGAGTATTAGTTAATTTGGAAGATAGCATGTATTTTTCCTGTATCTATCTGGGGTTTAATTAAAGTTAACCCTTAAGAGGAAATATAATGTATTTAGAGAAATACTCTTTTTTAAATGTTTTTATTGTCAATTTTTATGTGTAGACTGCAAATATTAATAGAAATATAAAAAAATAAAAATGAAGGTAATACATGGTAGGAATATTTTAAAGGGGGAAAAAAAAAGTCATGGTCCACAGAACCTTAACATAAGATGAAAAGAATATGTTGGAGTATTTAATACAAAAATAGTGGATGACTTAAGTTACATATAAAATACTTCAAGATTATAGAGAAAAATCCAACTACATGCTGTTTACAAGACAAAATGATACAAGAAGATTGAAATGAGGGAAAAAAACAATTATTTCAGACAAATGTTATTTTTAAAAAACAGAAATAGGAGGATATCAACTTACTTTTCTCAGAATTAGTTGCCAAAACAGATGAAATGTAAGTGTATATATTATTATAAATTTAGCAATATGATCTAATAGTTATACAACAAACAAAAAACAAGGGGTAGGGGAACATGACTCACCATTTCAAAAGATCATGTATACTTACAGGAATTAAAATAGGGTGGCATTAGAGGAGCCATTTACAAATGTATAAATGGAGTAGAATTGAGAGTTCTGTAACAAATCTGTTAGGAGTCCCAGTTCCCTGAACCCAGGTGACCTGGTTCATTACTAGGCCGGGCTAGAAAGTTCAACAGAGGCCCGGCAGTAATCAAAAGTAGACGTGAGTGGAAACTGAAAATAAAACTGGAGGGCGCAGGCAGAGTGGAGAGAGACCAAAGGCAACTTGTGCAAGTTTCAGGGTAACAGATTTTATTTAGGAAGAACAAAGAGAAAGGTTAGAGCATTTCCAAAGAGAGTTGGAAGTGGTTTCCCCTCAAGGAGAGAAAATGAGAGAGCCAGAGGCAAAAGCCTGCAGGGTATAAATACCCTCTCTGTTTCTAATTAGCTGCAAGTCTTTCACTGGCCTCTCTGGGCCTCCAGGTCATCCATTGTCTCTTTCCATTGGTCATTGTTTATCTAGGTTACTTCACACCTACATTCTTATGAGCCTCCCAGCTGCCCTGGTTCAGCAGGCCAGGTATTTCTCCCACTCCCCTTGAAGTCCTTTTCTTAGTGTCCCTTCTCAAAATCCAAGTATATTTGGGTATTTAGTATAAGATAGGGGAACATTCTAGATGAGTGAGGAAAGGATGAGTTATTCAGTAATAATTGGACCAACTAGTTATCCATTTTGGGGGGAAATGTTAAATGTTTCTTTACTCCATACAATGTTTTGTTGTTGGGGAATCATTGAGGGTACAAAGAACCTTGTTACACTGCGTGCATTTGTTAGGTAAAGTCCCTTTCATAATTTTGTCCTGCCCTAAGGAATTTAATGCAATTAAAGTCATGTGTCTCCAGTTTCCTGTGTGTGCTCTCTCTCTCTCTCTGCTTCCCTTCTTCTCCCTCACTCCTCTCTTCTTTTGCTTTGTCTTCTAGGATATTTTCTAAACTTGACCTTCTGCATCAGTATTTTTGTTTTTAGCCTGATTTGTTTTATTATTAAGTCCTTCTATTTATTTTTTTTTCAAATTACAACAATCCTGTTTTAATTTAAAATAAACTTTTTTGGCTTCTTTTTAAAACCATTTTTTTCTTATGTTATGAATAAAAGATTTTATTTATTCTTCCTGAGAATGCTCATGAGGATTTTTTATAGCTCTTTTCTGGCCTCTGAATTTTCTTTTCTCAGAAGTCATTTTTTCTCTTTGTTCATCTATTTCTTCTTGTTTTTGTGTTTGGTGTTTGTATGAGTCTGCATAGTCTGCTATAACAGAATACCATACACCAGGTACCGTACTAACATAAACAGTAGAAATTTGTTTCTCACAGTTCTAGAGACTGCGATGCCCAAGATGAAGGTGCTGACTGAGTAGGCTCCCTAGTGAGGGCCCTACTCCTGGGTTGTAGAAGCCCACTTTCTTGCTATATCCTCACGAGGTAGAAAAAGGAAAAGACAGAGCTCTGTTTTTTCTTTTTCTTCTTTTCAGGACAGTATTCTCATCATGGGATTCTCACCCTCATGACCTCACCTAGGTCTCACCTCCAAATATCATCACATTGGGGGTTAGGACTTCAACATATAAACTTGGGAGAACATAATTCAGTCTGTAGCAGTATCCTTGGTTGTCAGTGCATTCTTGTGACCAAAAACTAGTTTAATAATACCTAGTACATTAATTTTCCATTGCTGCATAACAAATTACCACAAATTTAGCAACTGAAATCAACAGAAATATATTATCTCACAATTTCAGGGAGTCAGCAGGTACCCGTCAGCTATAGCCCCCACTCTGGGCCCTATCAAGCTGAAATGAACGTGTGACCAAATGTGATCTCAGATGATATTCAGGGTCCTCTTCTAAGCTTACTGGTTATTGGCAGAATTCATTTCCTTGTAGGACTGAAGGACTAAAGTTTTCTCACTGACTTTTGGCTATACCCACTGTCATCTCTGTGAGGCTTGTAGGGCAGTGAGCCAAAGAGTTTGGCAGAGTGAAGTGGAGATAGAAACATGTTGACTGGATGGTTTGGTAAGTTATTCAAAATAGGGAAACTTTATGCTAGGAATGAAGGTGCTTAAGGATGTTTTATTCCAGAATAAAATTACTATTTTTATTGGATATCCTATAGAACAGCGGTTCTCAACCTGTGGGTCGCAATCCCTTTGGGGGTTGAATGACCCTTTCACAGGGGTCACCTAAATATATCCTACATATCAGATAATTACATTACGATTCATAACAGTAGCAAAGTTACAGTGATGAAGTAGCAACGAAAATAATTTTATGGTTGGGGGTCAGCACAACATGAGGTCACGGCTTTAGGAAGGTTGAGAACCATTGCTCTAGACACAAAGTTGTTCTGTATTCTCTTCATCTCGTATACTCAGCAATCTTAATTAGTAGATAGTTAACTTTCTTATCACACAGTCTTCAGTTTTAGCCTATGATCAAGCATTGTTGTAGTCCAATGCTGAAGGCGATTGAGTTGGGTATCTCACTGGCCCTGCTGTTCTTTGTCCATCTCTTTAATTAATTTTCTTGGCACCACCCCCCAGGACCCCAACCTGAACTTGCCATTTGTACAGTGTGAACTTGCTTTTGTTTTGGATCTGTGAGTGTCTTGAAAGTTGTTGTTGAGGGTGGTGGGGATGGTAGTAGGGTGGGTGTATGTGTTTGAGGTTTTTGTCCCATTTTTTGTTCCATGTACTTTTTAATTTCAGGAATTTCTCATAATTTTTGATCTGTTGATAGCACTTTTAAAGAATAATTTTCTTGTGCTGCTAAAGATTTACACACATTCATTGCAAAACACATTTTCTACTTTTTAAGAGGATTTGAGGTAGGAAGGAAAGTAAATACAGGTACTTAATTCATCATTTTGTTCTAATTTTAGTTCCTTTAATTTTACAATATTGAGGGATTTTGGCAATTAGGTTAACTGTCTGTCAGCAGATAATTTAATCAACCTTCAAGTTGTTTTCCCCCACCCCTTTGCTCTCTTAATCTTTACTCTTCCTTCTTTAATTCTCCACATTAAGTGGACAAAGAGGAGGCAAACCTAAAAGATAAATATTGCGTTTCCTTCCATATTGAGCTACAATGAAAAAAGGTTGACTTTGGTGAAATTTTTGGCGAAAATAAAGCCCCTGCATTGTTGGTAGTTTTCCTCCCCATCTGAATCCCAGATGCATATGTATGGGAGTGAAAATGCCTTCCCTCCAGTTCTTTAGCTGAGCTATGAATTAAATTGACACAAGACAGATTAACAGGAGAAAACCCATAGTTATAATAATTACATACATATGCATGGGAGTCTCACAAAAATGAGAGACTCCAAACAAGGTCCAGATGACTGAAGCTTTTATAGTATCCCAAGCCACAGAAAAGAAAAAGGGCTTGGAGCTTCTAGGGTGTGGGTAAGAAAGTTATGGGAGGAGTGAGGGCAACTTTGATGAATAAAGTTTGTCTTGTTATGCACATAAGAATCTCTCATGTAATCAAAGTCTCAGAGCAGCCCTCTTCCTGATACAGACATTTATACTAACGTAGATTTCTCTTATAGACTTCCTTTACTAAAGGGCAGCTTTTCAGAGCTCCTTCTGTGTTTGTAGTTTCCCAAAATAACATACTCAAAGTATGCCAAAAAAAGTATATTTTGGAGTGGCATATCTGGTCTTCTGTAGTCATACTTTAAAGTAGTGTGTCTTGAGCCCCAACACACAGATAACTAAGACATTTTCATACTCCCAAATGATGAGAACATTTTAATGAAACAGGCTATTCAATAAGCATCAAAAGCAAAGAGAAAGTGGAATCAAGTTTGTAGGCTCTCTTAGGGAACTAATTTGGAAGTGCTGAGGGACCTCAAACTCAAAGACAACAGTGAAGTGTCCCAGTTATAGAACAAAGTACAAAAGGTCTGGTCAAGAGAGAACATATAATTTAGCCCATGATTTAAAAGAGAGATTTTAATAAATAAGATTTTGAAAGTCATATAAATATTTGAATCAAACAACACAGGCAACTAGCACATATATAAATATACAGGATGGCCATAAAATTTGTGTGCAATTTAAACTTTTAAAGAAGGCTGCTCTGAGACTTTTATTACCTGAGAGATTTTTCTGCGCATAACAAGACAACCTTTATGGCCGCCCTGTATATGCAAGTTGACTGTCCAACTCATGGAATAAGGTGGCCACATTGAAGGAAATTTATAGTAGACTTGCATGCTAAATGTTTATAAGAGATCACATCATAAATTCAGGTCCTGAGGGAGGAATAGTAACTGACATGTAGGACAGGGGAGAGCCATTTCACATGTTCTTTCAGCAGAAATAGAGTAAAGGGAATTGAAGAAAAACTGTTTCAGAGAAAGCCTGGTTTGCAAAATGGGCCAGGTGGAAAGAATATTAATTCTAATATACAAGGCAAGCATTCAAGGGTGAAGGACTAGAGATTGTAATCCATCCTTTTCTATGCCAGATTGAGTGCCATCCATACCATTCCAGGAAAACGTTCTATTTAGGGCCATGAACTCAGTGGAAAATTGAGTTACATCTATAAATTCTATCACTCCCTTTTCCAGATCATTAAAGGCATTAAACTAGACCAGACCCAACATGGACTCCTGCAACACCCCACTACACATTGCCCTAGAGTTAATTATGCTATCATTAATCATTTGCCCACTGTTTATAATCATTCAAGCATTTTTAATGTAACTAGATACTTATTCAGGCCTGTTTTAAATTAATTTTGCAAATAAGATTTGGAAGTCCCAGATACAATGATCCATTGGCACCTACATTCATCAATTAGGCAGCCTTTACCTCTCTCCTCCTGGGGAGTTTTTCTGATAGGATGCAGCCTCTCTGCAAGTCTGAGCTTTATGTTGGACATAGCTTCTCAGTGCTTGGGTTGTTTACAGATTTCAATAGCTGCACCATAACTTTTTAATCTGTTGACATAAAACAGCCAGATGATGTGGACCCAAATCACATTTGTTTTTTAAAAAATTGATTATGCATCTGTTTTATTCATCATTCACTTCTGTGCTCATGTCTTTCTTTTCAGCAATATGCCCTAGAGCTTCATTAAAAGTAACTTGATATATTTCTTTAACACCATTAATGTCCTTTTATGCTTGGACGTGTGTCATATATGATACGATGTTATTTTGGATGTACTTAGCATTTCATAATTTTTCAGATTAAATTTTAAAAAGACTTATTTTTCTTGTTTCTTCATATAAACTATTTCTTCTATACACTTAATAAATAATGTTTTATCCTCCTTTTAAAATAAGCAAAATATCCCTGCATTTGTTACTGTTCTATTTTTCTGGACTCTTCTAGCCTTCTCTTTAACTAATAAAACACAGTTTTACATGGTTACTCATACTTTAGAGTCAAATACTTGTACATGGTTTGTGCCGGGGTCCTACCCTGGGGAGCAGAGTCCTTTAAGATCTATGGAACCAGGGGCAATTGATTGGGGAAAAGTAAAGTTAAAAGCAGTGAGAGGTAAAGAGACAAAATACAGAACAGAGTTTTCAAAGGTGGGTACAGGGCACTATCAATTAGCTTGTGGGGCTTCAGTGAATGTCCCTGAGTGTTTATTCCACACAGCTCTTATTGAAAACTTTTTTTTTGTTGTTGGATATTCATTGGGGGTAAAATAACCAGGTTACATTTATTGTATTTGTTAGGTAAAGTCGCTCTTGTAATTGTGTCCTGCCCCCAAAAAGTGTGTGACACACCGTGACCCCGCCACGTCCTTCACTCCTTCCCTCTCTCTGCTCTCCCCTTCCCTCACCCCCACCATATACTAGGTCATTAATTGTCCTCATATCAGAATTGAGTACACAGGATTCTTGCTTCTCCATTCTTGTGATGCTTTACTAAGAATCATGTGTTCCACTTCCATCCAGAAAGCTATTTTCTTATTTAGCCAAGGGGACTAAGCTGCGGAAGGGAACAAAAACACCAGCAGTTTCTCTGAGTAAGCATATTAGTTCTTATTTGATCTATAATCATTAACTTTAAGGGTCTGAGCAGCCTTGAGAAATTCGAAACCAGAGCCTTGTGTGGGGGCGGTCTCCTATCTGTGGTCACACACACAGACTCCTTGGGGAGGTTAAACCCCTCTAGTTTCTCTGTGGAGCAGACAAGGTGGAAAAGAAGAATTTTCCCCCATCTCCACCCACAGGTATTTCACTCTGTGGTTAGGGTACAAGCCCTCCTGCCCATATCTCAGGGCTTGAGCTGTTCTCTTGATTTCTACCCTGGCCATAAGACAAATTCCCACCACACATTTGCATGTCTGAAGATACACTGATTGGCCGGGATTAGAAATGAAGCAGATGACCATTTTCTTTCAGGTGCTTTAAGGTATTACTCTGATCCCTCCTTTTGTAGTACTTGATAAGCTTTTTGTGTGTGTGTGAAATCTTGTACTATCTTTCTTTGTTTGTTTTGTTCTGAAGTCAGTTACTTCAACTGTTGACTGGGTAAGGGTCTGCCTGGTTAATGTTTCTTTTCAGCCAGAAGTTTCTACTATAGCCATTCTTCCCCAAAGTGCTTACGGACCTAGCAGGGGTGATTGCAAGCTGTATCCCTTCCCTTTTACTGGAAGGCCAGACTTACAGTAAAAGCAGAGTCTGCCCAGACAAGTGATTTAACTGGTAGTTTAAAAGTAAGCTAGCTAAACTGTTTTTATTCCACCTTACTCAGTTTATTTCTCTGTTTTTTTCCTTTTCTGGGGGTGTTTTCCCTTGGTAAGAATGGAGCTTTAGGTCCCCATCTCTCTGCAGTTTGTAATAAAGAACTTTATCTCCCATCTCCACTTCAGCACTTCCCTTTTCAAGAGACAACAAATTTGAACTCTTAGGTAAATATGTTGGTATTTACCTCTATGACTCAAAATAATATGCTTGAATTTCTATCATTTGCTATTTATCTTATGCCTTTCCATTATGGAAGATAAGAATATAGGGGTTTTCTTCTCATCTATTCCTGCCACACAAGTATTTCTTTTCCTTTACCACATTCTACCAATGTGGTTGCAACATCATTTTTATTAGTTTAATATCAGGGTTTGTTTTATTGTGGTTATGTAAATGCTATCTGTAGCTGAAATAAATTGTAAACTTGGATAACTTTTCTATTCCTGAAAAACTTTTGTTTTCTCTGGGATTGATGGTATCTTTTTGTTTGTTGATTTTTTGTTTTACTTGTTATTAATTTACCCTCCAATTTCTCATTGACAAAAGCTCCTTTTAAGACTGCCAGAATCATTAGACATGTTGCCTATTTCATCTTCCTAAAGAAGAGCCTTCTAGAGCCTGCTGACCTCTCCCAGTCTGGAATCGTGGCGCCGCAGTTCTGAAACAAAGCTTGTCCTGCAGTCTCCCTTCATCATCATCCTGGGATTGTTTGTCTTCACCTCCTCCCCCTATCCTGTGTTTTTCTCTTTCATGGCTTAATCTCTGAACTTCTAAAAAGGACAAGAATGGGAAGTGGTTTGGGTGAAAATTTGCATGTCTGAAGATGCTTTATGCTATCACTATATACTGATTGGCTGGGATTAGAAATGAAGAGGGTGAACATTTTCTTTCAGATGGTTGAGGCATTACTCTTTCACCTTCTAGCTTCCAACATTGTTATTGAGAAGTCTGAAGCGTTCTGATTCCTGCTCTTTTAGTACTTGATCAGGTTTTTTTTTTTTTTTTTTTCATAAATCTTCTATTTCCTTCTTTTTGTTTGTTATGTTCTAAAGTCTCATAGCAAAGAGCTTTGGTGTAGATCTCTTTGTATCCATATGTGCTATGTTCTTGGTGGGCTCTTTTGATCTGAAAACTTAAGTTATTCAATTCTAGGAATTTCACCCCCCAGTTACTTGTTTGATTTCTTCCCTTCTATCTTCCTTCCTTCCTTCCTTCCTTCCTTCCTTCCTTCCTTCCTTCCTTCCTTCCTTCCTTCCTTCCCTCCTTCCTTCCTTCTTCCTTCCTTCCTTTCTTTCTTCCTTCTCTAGTTCTTTGAATATTAAGCTTACTGAATTAATCTTCTAATTTTTTTCATTTTGTTCTCTCTCATTTTAAAATTTTTGTTCTTTTGCTTGCTTCCTGGGAAATTTCCTTAATTTTATCTTTAGATCCTTCTTTTAAGCTATTGATTTTTGTCATTTTTTTTCTAGTAAGTTCAGTTTTAGCTTTGAATACAACATCTAATGGAATATTCTATTTTTCTATGGTATCCTGTTTGGTTTTATTTTTGTCTTATCTTTTGTTACTTAAGTATATTTTCCCCAACATTTTATTATGGAACTTTTCAATAAATTTTCTTGGGAACTAACAGAGTGAGAACACTCTCATTACCATGAAGATAGCACCAGGTCAGTTATGAAGGATCTATCTCTGTGACCCAATCACCTCCCACTAGGCCCACCTCCAAAACTGGGGATCAAATTTCAACATGAGAGTTTGAGGAAAAAATATCCACACAAGTTTGAACATGTTTATAGCAGCATTATTTGTGATAGAAAGTATCAACAATTTGCACAGATGTTTAACTGATGAATGAATAACAGATGTGGTATATCTGTATAATGGGATGTTATTCAACCATAAAAAGGAATGAGATATCAATTTGTGTGGCAATATGAATGAACCTTGAAAACTTCTGCTAAATGAAAAAAGCCAGACACTAAAGACAAAATATTATATGATCCTGTTTATATGAAACGTCTGAAATAAGCAAATCCATAAAGACAAGAAATAGATTTTCCTATCTATTTGGGTATTCTCGGTTTGTAGGATTAACATTTTGAAAAAAAAAATCATTAGTCTCTTGGCTTTGATTAAAGAGTATATTTGGGTGGCACTTGTGCTCAGTAGGTTGAGTATAAGCCACATACACCCAGGCTGGCAGGTTCTAACCCTGCCCGGGCCTGCAAAACAACAATTATAACTGCAACAAAAAAATAGTCGGGTGTTGTGGTGGGAGCCTATAGTCCCAGGTACTTGAGAGGTTGAGGCAAGAGAATCACTTAAGCCCAAGAGTTTGAGGTTGTTGTGAGCTGGCACTCTACTTTGGGCAACATAGTGAGACTCTGTCTCAAAAAATAAATAAATAAATAAATAAATAAAAGTATATAAAAGCCAGGTTTTAAAATTTTGATACCAAAAGAAATAACAATAAAATCTGGATACCAATTATACATAAATGAAGATCCTTCTTTTGTACATCACATGCTTGAGAAGTGCTTTACCAAAATATCTTATTTCCCAAAATTAATTCTGTTTTTAACTTACTTTTCAGTTGACCCTAATCCAGCTATGGGAAATGGGACCCAGGTGAAGCATGGATGGTAGTAGAATTGTGTCTCTTTCTTAGCTCACTTACCTCTATGACTGTAAGTGTAATAGATGGTAATGGCTAAGAGTGTGTGATTAACCAAATTTCTTATTGCACATAAATTGGATTTTCAGGGATTAAATTTATTCAAGGGTAAAAGTGGCAGAGAAAGACATGTGATCTAGGAGAAAGAGTGATGAGCCTGATGAAGGCCTTGGCTGTATGCTCTTCAGTAGTTCCTTAGACTCTGAAATTTCTTGACCCAATTATACTAGAGATAATGCAAAAGTTTTTTCCCCTAAAATTCTTTTCCCTTAAAAAATGAATATGGGTATTCTCAGTTTGTAGGATTCACATTTTGAAAAAAAAAATTAATTCCCTTAGTCATTCCTAAAGGATTATTTTTAACCTGGCTTACAGCAAGGAATTAATTCTTCATCTTATAGGGAATATTATTTTGGAATTTCTAAATAGGATAGAGATTCAAATGCATTACAATTTTTGATAGCACTACACATTACTTCAGACAACAAGGAAGACTGAATGTTTTTTGCCTTTGACTTTCTTACTCCCTGATTTTGTATCTTTTTCATTCACAATCGCTCTTTGTCCCTCCATTGTGCCAAATTAGAAGCCTGGACTTCTCTGGGAAGATTTACTGGTATTTTTTACACACTCAGATTTGTACTTGTGCCTCCATTGTGCCAAATTAGAAGCTTGGACTTCTCTGGGAAGATTTACTGGTATTTTTTACACACTCAGATTTGTACTTGATGTTCTTCCTTCACTTTGAGGAAGCATGTTGAGGCTGCTGAGTGACTGGTAAGGGAAGCTGTGTTCACATTCACCGTGTGCCTAAATCTCTTTGCCTAGATGAGTATGAATCTGTTGGTATCATGAAGGAATTTATGGTCAGCATCTTCACTGTCTGCCTGGTTTTTGCACTCATGCTGATTGCTCTTCTGAGCTGCCTTCACTTCAAATTCGAGAGTACAGGGATGTGAGTCACTGTGGCTTGTTAACAGCGTGACTAAGAGCCCTTCAAATGGCATCTCTGTGGAGCACTTCCTTGACACAATGGACCTCCAGCCTCTGCTCTGTGTGAAGTCAGAAAGAAACAGTAGAGTCTCAAAAATTGAGATAGGTTAGATTTTGAATCTTGGTTGTCTTTCCTTGATTGGGGCTTGAAATTATAAGGAGAATGTTCTCAGCCTGGTGGTCCTATAAGTGCAGGACTCCTTTATTGTCTTTTTGAATAATTCAGTTGAGTTTATTATCAAGTGTTTGATTCAACGTATTGAACAATCTATCCTAGGCTCTGAAGGCTGGGGACCTTGCAGGGGTGTGGACACATGTCCTGCTTTTGCTTCATTCAGCTGACTATGAACTCTTACCCCCTCTTACCTGAGTCAGAGGGGCTCTAGCTATTCCCTCTTCTCCTTCATGGTTGTCTGGGGACAGTGAGGTGGTCTATAGAACCAGGGAGAAGCTCAGATGCTTGTAGGTCTTGGAAAGGCCAATGAAAAGGAGGTATAGTTAGACTACAGATAATTAATTTGAATCTTTTCAATTTTTTTTTTCACTATTTCTGTAGCAGGGACTTAATTAGGTATTTTCTTTCATCTGAGGGCTCTGGTGCTCCACATTTATGGTGTGCTTAGATGTCCAGGCTATTCCTCATTACACTACATCAATGCCTCTTGTAGTTAAATGATTTTCCACATAACTAGTCCTCTCTTCTTCAGACGCTGGTAATTTTACATACAGATCATCTTTGTAAGATACAAATGCCATACTAAAAATTGGCCTTTGGCCTTCACAAATCTTATTATCTACAATATCTTTGATAAGGATGAATTACTGCTCCAAGATTTATGAAGATTACAAAGCCATAACATTTTCTTCTAAAATGCACTTTTTGAATACACATTGGCTCGTTCTGAAACAGATTTGAAATATACCTTCTACCTAAGTGACATTGATGGGAACATTCTAATACATACATTTTCTTTCTTTCTTTTCTGTGTAAGTTGGAGCCTTGCTAGGGTATCTCTCTTTCAGTTCTGGTTGATCCATCTCACATGCTCTCTGGCTTTGTGATTCTCTGATCAGCCTAGCAATCACTGTGCCACCACCCTTTGTATAACTGCCAGGGTCAAAAATGCACCCAACAGGCCTCCTGGATTTTTATTTTCTACTATCAATTACAATTATTATTTTGCTAAAATTGTCTCAAATTTCACCAGTGGGAGCCCCTCCAGGCTGGTTTCTGTGTCTTTTTTTTTTTTTTTAAATACTTTTCCATTAATATTTGACTGCTTATTTGCTTTCTGGCAAAATAGCTAATGCTTTTCCTGCCCTACACTTAGAATAAACCTTTTCTGCAAGAAGCCCTGATTCCTATTCATGGGGAATAATATAGAAACTAGGATCTGAGTAGTAAATGTACTAATTACTATATTCATTGACACTAGTGTGTCATTTGCAATTGCTTCTCAGTGAATAAAGGTAGAAAAATAGGTATATTTTTAAATAATAGAATTATTTAAACATTTCTAACTCAAATAGAACTTTATAGGATTTTTTCCTTAACTTCTTTGATTTTAGATTTGTGTGTCTATTCCTTTATACCAAAAATTATGGTTTGATGACATATATGAGGTCTGACAATTAAGTTCACAAACTTATCCTTAAAAAAATGCTACATGCTGCATTGATGAACATCACTATGGTCACCGTCAAGGAAGTTATATGTTGACACCAGTGCCTATTCCACCCTTCAAAACAACTTTGGAACTCTTTTTCTGGAATGGCCATTAAAACTATTGTCATATTACCCTTGAGGTCCTGAATGTCATCAAAATATCTTCCTTTCAATATTTCTTTTATCTTCAGGTAAAGAAAGAAGGCAATGGGAGCCATATCAGGTGAGTGAGGAGGGTGTCCCAATATAGTTACTTGTTTACTGGCTAAAAACTCCTCACAGACAGTGCCATGTGAACTGGTACATTGTTACAATGCAAGAGCCATGAGTTGTTGGCCTAGATGTCCAGTGAAGATTTTCTAACTGTTTCTCTCTTGATGTTTATTTGCTGTGCTATGCTTCTCATGGTCGACTGACACACATTTGGTGAATTTTTGCAATGTTTTCATCAGTTCTGTTCATTACTAGCTTCCCTGACCTCTCTTTATCAGTGATGCTTTCTTTCCCCTCAGAAAAAATATTTAATACATTTGTACACTACTGTTTTCTTCATGATATCATCCCCATAAACTTGGACTAACATATCCCTAATTTCACTTCCACTATTTCCAAGTTTAACAAGAAATTTAATGTTTGCTCTAATTCAAGCTCTGACATTTTCAAGGTGGCACACAGCAATAATAATGAATGCCAGTCAGCAAGATACTATAACATACTGTCATCAACACAACTGTAAGGCTCTGATATACTAAGGTTATGAAACCTTACTGAATTGTATGTACAGTGCTCCACCATAAGTGGATGGTGGTAAGGTCACCAATTTAATTGTTAGACCTTGTACATACACAAACACACACACAAAATAATTTCAGTTACAATGCCAATATTATTCCTAAAAATAATGCTACTACGTAAAGTTCAGGATTTCTCTGTAGTTCTTTTTCATTACCCTATAAGGATGTATGGGAAGAATTTTACATACAAAAGCCACTTGAAACAATTCTTCTGCATAGGTACCAATTTAATATACAGTTAGATTCATTTGCCTCACTTTACTTTTAATTTGGGGGCTTGCTTTATTATTTATCTTTTGAATGTGTGAAACAGTTACTTGGTTCAAAAAACAAAACTAAGTAAAATGTGTCAGAAAATCTTATTTTTATCTCTACCTTGTTTAATTCCTATTCCCACCATTGAAAACCATTTATTACTTTTTGAGTTATGTTGGCTTTAAAAAACATTTAGCAAATGTGTATATATTCTAGATCTTCCTTTCTCATACAAAATGTGGCACAGTTCTTTTTTTTACTTGAAAATCTATCCTGGGGATCACTTTATATGAGTTACTATTAATCATCTTCCTTCCTTTCCATTAGTTTGATAAATGTCCTCCTTTCTGTGAACATACCATAGTTTATTCACCAATTCCCTATTGATGAACATATGAGTTGTTCCCTATCTTTGAAAATTGAAAATAATGCTGCAATTAATAGTTTTGTGCAGGTGTTTGTTCTGCATTCATGGAGATGTATCTTCAGGGTACATGTCTTCCAGTATATTGACAAATTCTTCTTCATAAAGACTGTAGCATTTTCACTTCCCCTAGTAATATATAAAACTATCTATTTCTCAAAAACCTTGCCAATAGCAAATTTTTTGATTTCTGGATTTTGTCCATCTTACAGGTGAAAGATTTTATTTTATTTTGAGTTTCTAATCAAAATAGAGTTAGATTGGGCATCTCTTTTTATTTAGGGCCACTTGTTTTTTTTTCACATGTCCTTTGCTAGTATTTCCTTCAGTTTTTGTTAATTTTCTGCTATATTATCAAAAGTCTTTATGTATGAGAAATATTAGTCCTAATACATAAGATAATAGTTGGAAATGTTTTCTTTCAATTTGGCAGTTGCATTTTGACTTTGGACACAATAAAATTGTTTTTTACTACTGGCTTGTTATCAGCTTTATTGAGATTTTATTAACATATCATGTAATTCACCCATTTAAAGTACACAATGCATTGGCTTTTAGTATATTTACAGAGATGTGCATTCGTTACCCCCCAAAAGATACCCTATACCTATCCTATCCTTTCAGCACTAGACAACCACTAATTTATTTTCTCTTAACTGGGTTTTTTACATGAAAAAAAAAAGGTGGGGATTTTCTCAATGGATACCAATAGGCCACTTTGAGAAAAGCACAGGAAAGCTGATAGAGAAACCCACACTATTTCTTCCAAGCAAACCTATGTATTTATAATGGAAATGTATGTTTCTCATTAATGGAATTATTTATAGGAAATATACACTGTCATGGTCTTTCTCAGCCTGATCACTAACTGGCCCTTATTAAGCTCCCCATTTTGATCCATTTTAGCTGTAACCTTATCCTGACCACAAATGTGCTTAACTCTTTTCAGAGTTCAGCTGTAGAAGTCCTGGCAGTCATTCACCTTGGCTTTCCTAAGGAGCAGGTGTGGCAAACTAGAGTAACCTTCTCTGACCCCAGTCTGGGCTAGAGAACGCATCAGTGGACTGAAGGGGTAGGAATGGGAGTTCATAGGGCTGCTAGGGCTAGCAACACCTGCCCTTTTGGCACTGCCATCCTCACTCCTACAACAGCACTAGTCCTTTCCTGGTCTCCCCTGGTCACTTCGTGTCTTCCCATGTCTCCTGTATGTGTCTTCTTCCTGAGCCCCATGCTCCTTGCACCCCACACTCATTACTAACCAGTACATCCAAGTCATCTCTCCCATTGTCTTCTCGCCATTCTTCACACCATGGTCCTGCGCCAGGCCTTCATAGTTTCATCTTCAGTTTGTTACAAATATGTCTCACGGCATTTTTGTGTGAGGCACATTATGCCTCACAAATATTCCTTCAGGTCTACTTCCCACAGCTCTCAAACACATGCCCACAGAGCACACACACACACACACCACCAGCAATATGGCTTTTTGAGTTATTTTCCTTAAAATGTCACTCCATTTTTCTTTTAAGTTTACTGTGCAGTTATCACATACCAAATTATGGTCTTGCCCTGAAGCATCCTCACTATTCCGAGATACAGACACTGCACTGCAGTGTGGTGGTGGATCTAAGGTCTATCTGGCCCAAAACTGAGGTGGCGAGGAGCTGGAGAAGAGGTTTTAGAGAAGGAAACAGCTGAGTTAAGGGGCTATATAGAATATTTAAATATTTAATTCTTACAGTTTTACCAATAGTAATACAGATACACAGATCCAAAAAAGATCGGACACTTCTCAAGAGCATGTGATGTAAAGCAACTGTCTCCTGCATAGCCCCACAGTGGAATTCCTGGTACCCAGAGGTAATCACTTTAAATTACCCCTTAGAGGTTACTGCCATATTTCCAAATAAAACATTCATTTTAATCTTTTCTTTATTTTGTTGATTTAGTGTCTTTTAACGACCTGCCCTGACAGATGAAAAGTTTTAACTCATTTTAACTAGTTTTCTACTATCAGGGAAACTCTTCTCCCTTTTCACTTGTGGTAGTTTTAAAGCATGTCTTCAAATTGTTTAACACTCCTTTCAAAGGATGAAATCTTAGTCTCTTCTCCTTGAAAGTGGGCAGGACTTGCTGCTAACGAGAGTTAGTAGGAGTGCTGCTAGGCAGATTCTGCCGGGTCTCTCTCAGGATGCCTGGCCTGGAACGTAGCTGCCATGCTGTGAGGAAGCCCAAGCAATAGCTGGAGACCACATGTGAACATTTTGTCCTACAGCCCCAGCTAGGCTGGTTCTTCACCAATAGCCAGGGTCAACATTCAGACTCATGAATGAGGAAGCCTTCTGAAGATTCCAGCCCCGACACTTTGAATCTCCCATCTGAAGCTCCAGATGTTGTGGAACAGAGACAAGCCACAGAAACCATGGGAAATAATAAATGGTTATTGTTGTTAAAGGCAGACCTCTTTAGTGAGTCTGAAACAGAAAAACACGTGACTTTTCCTAGAGAGGTGTGCTCAGATTTTCGGGAACACTGTGTTGACCTCCTTCTCAGAAATCAGGGTGAGAACACAAATACTAGTCACTGGGCTGTTCATTTGATCATTCATAACTCCCTTGGTGGCAAGTTTCAGAAAATTCAACCGAAGTAGCTCCTGCAGGTAAAGGGAGTTTATTATTTCATGTTTCTGAGAGGTCCAATGTGGCTCAGGTTGCCACAACCTTCCAGGTTTAAATCTAACAGAAAAAATTACCTTTCAGCAGACCCAGCAACATTCTGATTATGTTTCATTGGCTCTGACTGAGTGTATGTCCATCTGTGGACCAATGACTAAGTGTTGGGGGATAGAACGCTCTGCTTAGCTAGAGCTGAGTCTCATGAACTTGCCTGAGGCTCACCAATTGAAAGTGGGGAAGAAAGTGACCCGAGAAGACATCAGGACTTAGTAACCAAAGAAGGATAGATGGGTAGATAAAAATGACAGTTGGAAATAGTAGGAATGTCCTAAGTCTCTACCTGGCACACCGATCCTTGATATTTCTATTCTTATCACAAAACCTGCTTGTGGCTCATGCCATCACTTACCAGAGGCCTGCAGGGAGCATAACCTGGTTTTGTGCTTAGTTCTGTTTTCCAATTTTTTCCCAATTCTAAGCCTCTGTTTTATGCTCCACGGTGAACCTACTGGCCCTTTTACAAGGCTTCATTGTTTTGGCTCCAAACTAAATCCTAACTTTGGATATAGCATTACAGTAAAAACTTCTGCAGACAGTAAATTTCCCTTGGTCTCAGGCAATATACTTGTTTGGTTTGCTCTTTTACAAGTTAAGGCTGAATTCCAGCACAAAGATAGAATTGGGTTAATTCTTAAAGGGCACACTGATTAGATTTCACTTGAAGATCCTTATGAAATTCATGCCACCAGATTTTTCAGTCTTTGAAATTCTTAACCATATAAGAGGATGAGAGGAAACTCTTTGTAATTTCAATGACACTTTTTACTTTAACAAGAAAGTTGAAAAGCAATTTTTGAGAATTAGAAGTTTATCCACATTACATACAAACCTTTATGAATCTGCTGTATATGGCTAAATTTTTTTCTCCAACATTATATAATCCAATCATCCAGGTGCTTGTTTGAAAGAAAAGAGTATTTTCATGTATTATTAATTTTCAATAACTTATAATGAAGGAATTTCCATACTATGACTTTGTGAGTCAAGCTAAGCAAGTGTTTTTCTTTCCTTTGAAGGCTTTTGTAGGCTTTTGTATTTCAGTTCTTCAATCATTCTTTTTTTTTTTTTTAATTGAGCCAAGTCTCACTTGGTCACCCTGGGTAGAGTGCCATGGCGTCATAGCTCACAGCAACCTCAAACTCTTGGGCTCAAGTGATTCTCTTGCCTCAACCTCCCTAGTAGCTGGAACTATAGGCGCCTGTCACAACATGTGGCTATGTTTGTTTGTTTGTTTGTTTAGCAGGCTCACGCCAGGTTCAAACCTACCAACCCCAGAGCATGTGGCCAGTGCCCTAATCACTGAACTACAGACACCCAGCTTCCACAATTATTCTTAAAACATTTTCTACCCTTCCTTTTTCAGAGTCACTAAATAGAACATAAAATGTGCTATACATACAGAGAATAACTAACCAAGAAATCTATTGTGCATAACCATAAATACGGTAGCATGATATTTAAAAGAAATCTACCTATCTCTGAACTATTAATATGTTTTGTTCAGCATAGAGGCATAAATATGATTCTGGACACAATAGAGGAAAAAGACTTAAATTTACATGCATTATTCTTTAGGAATTGCCTAAAATGCAGTGCAGAAATATGTTTAGAATGATTTGCTTTTCTTTGTAGTTACATTTTAAAAATACATATTTTCCCAATAGGCTTTTTATATAAATTTTACCAGTATTTTAATTATTTGTTTAAAAATATTATTTTTATTGAAAAATCATAATTGTATACATTTATGGGTATAATGTGATGTTTTGATATATGTATACAATGTGGCATGAGTAAATGAAGCTGGTTAATATATCTATCATCTCGCTGACCTATCATTTTTTATGGTAAGATATCTGAAATTAACTTAGTTATTTTGAAATATATAATACTTTACTGTTGACCATCACATAGTTGTGAGACCTTGCTGTTCAAAAGTCTATCTGAAACTTTGTGCCTTTTGATCCACCGCTCCCCATTCCCTCCTTTACCACACTTCTAGCCTCCAATAACCATCATTTCACTGCCTACTTCTATGAATTCTGCTTTATTTGATTCACCTTTCAGTGAGATCATTCACTATTTGTCTTTCCATTCCTGGAGCATTCCACTTCATATAACGGCCTCAGACTCAGCCCTGTTATGCAGATGTCAGGAATTCCCCCTTTTGAAGTCTGAGTAACATTCCTTTGCGTATATATACACCACATTCTCCTTGTGCATTATGTCTTTTTTTGTGTGTGTGTGCATTATGTCTTGATGGACAATCAATTTGCTTCTATATCTTGGTTATCATGAATAATACTATGATAAACATGGGAGTTCAGATGTACCACTGGCATATTTATTTCAGTTCTTTAACTATATGTCCAGAAGTGAGTTTACTGGATCATATGTGATGGTTCTATTTTTAGTCTTTTGAGAAGCCTCTGTATTATTATCCATAATGTCTATACCAATTTATATTCCCACCTATGCATAAGAGTTCTCTTTTTCCATATCCTCCCCGACACTTGTTATTTTTCATCTTTTTGATAAAAGTCATTCAAACAGGCGTGTGGTGATGTCTTATGGTTTTCATTTGCACTTTTCTCATGATTAGTGATGCTGAACATTTTTTCATGTACCTATTGCTCATTTGTGTGTTGTGGTTTTTTTTTTTCTTGAGACAAAGTTTCACTCTGTTGTCCAGGCTGGAGTGCAGTGGCATGATTATAGCCCACTATGACCTTGAACTTCTGAGCTCCAGTGATGCCCTTGCCTCAGTCATCTCCCAAGTAGTCAGGACTGTAGGACTATGTCATTACAGCCAGCTAATGTTTTGGTGTTTTTGTAAAGACAGTCTTGCAACGTTGCCCAGGCTGCATTCAAACTCCTGGCCTCATGAACTCTTCCTGCCTCAGCCTCCCAAAGTGCCAGGATCACAGATAGGCAAGACCATCACACCCAGCCTGTCTTGAGAAATGTTTCTTCAGGTTCTTCCCTATTTTAAGATCAGTTTTTTTGTTTTCTTGCTACTGAGTTATTGGAGTTCCTTTTATTTTGGATATTGATCTCTCATCAGATGCATATTGATCACATTTGCACATATTTTCTTCTATTCAGTGGGTTGTCTTTTCACTTTGTTAATCACTTGCTTTGCTATGCAGAAGATTTTTAGTCTGATGCCATTTTTGCTTTAATTGCCTGTGCTTTTGGGGTCACAACCAAAAAGTTATTGTACAAACCAGGATTGTGGAGCTTTTTCCATATGTTTTCTTCTAGGACTCTTACAGTCTCAGGTCTGACATTTAAGTCTTCAATCTGTTTTGAGTTTATTTTTGTTTATGGTATGTGATGAGAATCTAATTTTATTCTTCTGCATGTGGATATTTAGTTTTCCTAACACTGTTTGTAAAAGAGACTGTTCTTTCTTTATTATATAACACGGAATACTTCTGTGACCAAAAATGTAGAGATTTTTTTCCCCCGTATACAAAGCAATTCTCCAGCTGCTACATATAATCACAAATAGTGTGGTATTTTTAAAATACCTACGTATCTCTGAACTACAAATATACTTTTTTCAGTACAATGGTACAAATATGATTATAGATGTAATAGAGGAACCAGCTTAACATTACCTGCATTATTCTTTAGGAATTGCATAAAATACGACCACAGAAATATGTTCAGAATAATTTACTTTTTTATAGTTACATTTTTAAGATACCTATTTTTCCAACAGGTTTTCTGTATAAAATTTACCAATATTTTCATTATGAAAGCAGTTTTTGCTACCAGGAGAATGTTCCTTCATCTGCTATGTGTGGAAACCAAAGGAACTTTTAGTTAAATAAATGAAGTTTTACATTTAAACTATACAAAACTCTACTTTAGCAAGACTCACAAAAACTTATACACCTATCGATTTTCTGATGTTTCTAATGCCTCATGAAAACAGAAAAAGGGTTCAGCCCTAGAGAGAGTGACATTTTTCCTTTTGCCAATTAGCAGAACCCAGGAAGGATTCTGAAGGTGAACATAATTGCACATAGTTGACGTTCTAGTCTCGGTATCCTCCTCCCCCTCACTATTGCAGATGCATTCTGGGTTAGCCCTTCCAGCCCTTCCAGCCCTGCCTACTCGTTGTCCCCTTTTTGCTGTCCACCTGTTGGCCCTTCACAATGTGGGATATGTAGTGTTGGCCCATCATACTGTGGGGCTCACAGAGTGTACAGCCGTGCTGATAACTACCATAGTGTACAGGACATTTAGCAACTCTTGAAATAAAGTGGGAAGTAACACTCAGGTCTGAGTAGGTCACTTGTTTCTATGCTCTCTGGAAATATTTTATTCGAGGTATTCAATGATTCCATAGATCTATACCAGCTTAGACAGAGACTAGAAATATGTGTCCTACTTTGACCATCAAACATTTCTGGATATAAGTTTCAAAGAGGGTTTGAATAACAAAGATGAATGGCTTTTCCTTGTTCTGCTGGTGGGTCAGCTTCTTTTCTTGTTCCACTTTGGTCAGCAATGAAAGGAACTGGGCAGATATGGCTAATTGTCCCTTGGATTTAATCTCTCTTCCTTCTTTTAACATAAAGATGTCCTAAGTTTTAGCTTGGCACATCCCTGCTACCTGGAGATTCTGTTTCTCAGCCTTTCTTATAGCTAAGTGAAGCCAAATGAAATTCAACTTGGTAGACTGGGATAGGAGCATAAGCAATGTGGGGACTTCTGCATCTACACCAAGAGGAGGCCCTGCCTTTGGGGACCCTTCTCACTTCTTAGTATCAGAGAAATGGCAACTGGACAGAGATGCATGCTGTGTATTAAGGATGGTGGGCCAGCCCAGCAGCCTGCTTTTTGGGTGAGCATGAGGAACAGTTATCCCAACAGTCACTGTATTAGGTGATCTCTTTTGTATTAGCTTAGCTTGTGACTGGAACTAATTAGCCTTATCTAATGGAACAACTCTGAAAATCATGACTGCTGTGAGGACTAGCATAGTCACTGTCATTTTCATTATCCTAATGATACAACGTTTATCTGTTATCATCTGATGTAGTCACTAATTAGATAAACTGCCTATGTCAAGATTATCCTATTAAGAAATCAACAATGACAATATTCAGTGTAACAGGGAAACACAACACCTAGTGCAGGTGACAATGACAACAGCAAATGTACAGACGCCTGAGCAGCATTTTTGGGCTGCAGTAGGCCTGAGTAACGTGCATGTACAGAATTCACAGCTCGACAGCAGAGACTGAAGTATCGGAAAGTAATGTGCCTACAGATGCTTTGGTCAAGGGAAGAGTGTGGTGGGGAAACAAAAATGCAGAGATATGGCTAATGTATGACACCACAGTTGTGTTTCTCTTGGCACTAAAATTTATGGCATTTTGAAACTAAAATTGACAGTTTCAGGGAAACTTTAGGGCAAACATACCATTCTCAGAGGCCAAAAGGGCAAAGTAATAACATACATCATCCAATTTGTGCCTTTTGTTAAAATCCAACATCTATTTAGCCTGCCATGGCCTGTTTTCTGGTCCTCTTTCCTTTTATTCTCGAGAGCAAAGGCCAACCACACAGAGACCCAGGGCCACTGCAGGCCAACAGAAGTTACTGGCAGTGAAGTTGTCTTTAGGTTTCTCTGTTATTAGAATTCCATTGCCAAGGATTTTAATGCAGCAATAGAATATATTAAGATATTTGTATTTCTCAATAGTCCTACTTAGCTACACACTAAAAATTCATTCTAGATTCAGGGCAATGACTCTAGGTCTTAGAAACTTCATAGGTGACTCAATTCTGTTCTATAATCTGATAAGGAGGTGGATGTGAGAATTTTCCCTTGGAAAAGAAAACAGCCTCCAGCAGCTGAGACCTTCCTGCCCCAAATTTCCCCTCTCCTGAGGAGCTCAGCTCTAGTCTCCAAACTTATGAATATGTAAAGAGGATCTTGCCTTTCATGCTTGAATACATGGGGCACGTGCTGCTGAAAAATCCCTGAGAAATAGACTTAATTAACATAGGAATGTGCCTGAAAGCAGTTGCGTGGGGAAAAATGAAATGACTCTGACTCTTTAACTTTATAAGCCTAGGAAACTGAATGTCTCTTGCTCATGGATCTTGAAGAATACAAGTTATTCATTATCAGTGTTCACATTTACAATTCACATTAGTGAAAATTACCATATTCCAGCAAGGTCGTTGAAATTAGTATAACTGTGACCTCTTTATTGTGTGTCCCAGCAATCTTTCAATGTGTTAAGTCACTCTTGGGGGCAAGTCATTGTGATGGATCCCCAAGAGGGGAATGTTATTAGCACTGATCCAACAAAATCAACTATTACTATGTGCTAGATTTTGAGCAGAGTAGAAAGAACAATGACCACTGGTCCTTGCTTTTGTGAAATGGAGACACTAACTAAGAAGCAATATATAAATACGACAAGTTTAACATTTTCCCAGAGATTTTAAAGTCAAACATAATTTGTTTCTAAATAGAATAAGAGGTATTAAAAAGTAGTAAAAATTCTTAACTAGATACCCAACCCTGGGCTACGGATTTTCCATATATCATTTTAATCCTTTTCTATAACTTCTAAGGTTTTATCCCCATTTGAGAAAACTAAAGTTTAGAAAAATAATTTGATTAAGTTCACACAAGTTGTAGGTGAAAGAGTCTTGAATTGGAATCCAGACCTGTCTTCCCTGATAAACTTGATTGTCATAGGCTGATTAGACTTTTTAGGGGAGGAGTGACCTCACCAGAGCTGAGTCTTAGAGGACAGGGCATTTGGTCAAGGGAGGAGCAAGGCCCTTCCAAGTTGGGGTATCAGGTGCTATAGTATGAATGTTTGTTCCCACCCAAAAGTCATGTTGAAACTTAGTCACTCAGGGGAGAGTACTAGGAGCTGGGGAATTTGGGAAGGGGCTAATTAGGTCATGATGAAGGAGTCCTTATGAATACTATCAGTGCCATTTTTTTCTTTTTTTGAGACAGATTCTTACTTTGTCACCCTGAGTAGAGTGCCATGGCATCATAGTAGCTCACAGCAACCTCAAACTCTTGGGCTTAAGCAATCCTCTTGCCTCAGCTTCCCAAGTAGTGGGGACTGCAGGTGCCTGCCACAACACCTGGCTAGTCTTTCTATTTTTAGTTAGGTCTCACTCTTGCTCAGGTTGGTCTTAAGCTCCTGAGCACAAGCAATCCACCTGGGTCAGCCTCCCAGAGTGCTGGGATTATAGGCATGAGCCACCATGCCCAGCTGAGTGCCCTCAGTAAAGAGGTCTGAGAGAGACCCATCCCCCTTCCAACACCTGAGTACACAGTGAGAGGTGCCGTCTATGAACTAGGAAAGGGATCCCCCAGACACCAAATCTGAGGAGTCTTTGATTGTGGATTCCCAGCGTTCAAAACTGTGAAAATAAATTTCTGTTGTTTATAAGAAGAACAGAAATTTGTTGGTGTCATTTTGTCATAGCAGTCTAAACAGAGTGAGACAGAGGGAAGGCAGAACCAGAAGGTAGGTGGAGGCCTGCACAGGAGGTGCCCTGGTCTGGGGGTGTGAGACTGCCTCCTCTTGTGACTGCACTCCGAGCACTGTGCTGGTAGCTGTGTCTAGTGCACTCACTTTCAGCGTTTGCATTCGCTCCCTATTTCATCGGTGGTCTAATTGTGTAAGTTAGTTGGGAGGACAGAAATACCTGCATTCTAGAATTAAAAAAAAAAAAAAAGAATAACACCTCTCAGTTTCTGTCTATAGCAGGGAATCTGTGTACTATAACAGCATTTCCAATTGTGCCTAGGAGTCAAAAAGTAGGTAAACACATCAGACAGTTGACTTTTCATTATGTCCTTGAGCAGCTCATTGCATGGAAACTGTAGTCCAATTAGGGTTTATGCTGCAAATCTAAAGTTCCAATAAAGCTGCTAAATTTGTAAAGAAGAGTCTGTTTTAAACCTGCTGGAAATTTCAAGCTGGTATCTCCTAGGGTTTCTAAGATACAGTTGTCTCCAAATTGGCCCTTTGTGTTGTGCCCTAGGGCAGCACAGCAGAGTGGAAATTGTGTCTAATTAACCTCCTGCTAAACACAAAATGTCAGAAAGGCAGATCACCAAACTAGAGCGGGACTCCGGGTTGTTGTTATTTTCAACAATGATAGAACTAGCTGTTTTAGATGTTGAGGCAACTACTCTGAAATTTGGCATGATATTAATATGATTTGCATTTCAAAGTTGGGGTTTGAAAAGATGTTAACTTTGATGAGGTCATATTTTAAAACCAGCAGCTAAGAAAGGCATGGAGATTCTTGTAGCTGAATACTACATTATAATAATTCGGATGGTAAGTTTTTTTAAAAACAAGTTTTGGTAGCATGCAAAATTCTCTTTTCTGCCTAAATCAAGGTGACAATCAGAGCTGGATTTTTTCCTTTGTTCAATATGGGGTAGGCAGGCAGGGATTACAAAAGTCTTGGCCTTATCATTGGTCACCATAAGCTAAAGTATGCTTCAGTAACAACTCCAAAATCGTGGTGGCTTTAGACACTAAAGCTTTATTTCGCACTCATCCTACACAGCCATTAGGTCAGCTAGGACCAGGCCTGAGAGAGGATACATCTCTGTGTTGTCATTTGTTTGTCAATTCATTTTCTGTTGCTCTGTATCAGACTAAAATCAATTTAGCAACTTAAAACAATACATGCTTATTATCTCATAGGTTCTGTGGGTCAGGAATCCAGGCATGGCTTATCTGGATCCTGGACTTCAGGGTCTCTGAGAAGGCTGCCATCAAAGTGTTAGCCAGAGCTAGGAATCTCTTCTAAAGATTTTTCAGGGGGAGAATTTGCTTCCAAGTTCATCTGGTTGTTGACAGGTTTCAGTTACTTGCAGGGAAAGAATGTGCTAGCAAGACAGAATTTTCTGTCTCATGTCCTTTAACAATGGGAGTGGCCTTCCATCACCTTTGCTACATTCTATTGATTTATTGCAAGTCTCCAGACAAGCCCTCACTCAAGGGGAGGGGATTGCACAAGGATGTGAAATCCAGGAGGCAGGGATTATTGGGGGCTATCTCAGAGTTTGTCCATCACCCACCGAGACAAAAAAAGCAAAGGTGAGGGATTGTGTACTGTCCTCTAAAGACACATTACTTCTACTTGCATGTCACTGGCACACCAACTCACATGGCCATATGGCAATGCCCATCCTGAGTGATGTCATCCTCCTACATGCCTCCAGGAGAAGAAACAGAACATTTGGGGACAGCTGCAATGATACCCACATTTTGTCTACAAAATAAAATCACTCTGATCTCTGTAGAGGGATTCACCAGTTACAAACAAATCTGTGCACAGAACAAGAGTTTAAAAGTTAACTGAGTGAACTATACTATAGTGCCACTGTCTTTACTCGGGTCCTTGAAAGCAAACCCTGAGATAGGAAACTGAATACAGGTAGTTTATTTGGCAGGTGATCACAGGGGCGTGAGGATGTGGAGGGGAAGGGAAGGAAGCCGAAAAGGGGTGTGTCGTGATGGAGGTGGCTACAGTGGCCAGTTGGTGCTCAGACCCGCTGGGAATGCTCCTAAGAGTTATCCCACCTATGGATGGGGTTAGTGAGCTAGGGCATTTTTCCTTTGTTTCCCATCTGTCACTGGAGAGGGCTATTCCTAGGGGCATTCACTCCTGGGCGTTTCTGGGCAGCCTTTGACTGGCTGAAGGAGGACACTAAGGCAAAGCGTGTGCTCTTCTCGCAGTAGGACTCTGTCTGCATATACTGGCATGGCGAGTGATGAGGTTTCTCTGTCTGGGCCTAACAGCATCTGCTACAATCATGAGATATCTTCTGTTGGACTGAAAGTCAAGGGGACTAGATTTCAGAAATAAGTTTTCATAGTATTTAGTAATTTGATATGTGTGTCACAGAAATTCAACATTGCTTTGATACCCTGAACTCAACTCCTAAATGTATCTGGACAGGAAAAAAAATAGTAAAAAGTACAAAGTAAATCCTATGCTTGTTGGTTGTGGATACCAATACAGATTCCTCATCACATTACTAGTAATAGTGATAAGTGACAATAATCAGCCCAAAAGGACACGCATGCTTCTAGAATGTCACTAGGGAACTGCAGAGGGAGGAGAAAGAGGAGGGGACAGTTTGTTATCATTACCAGCAACTTTCCTAACTTCTTATCTGCAGATGGTTGCTGTGAAAGGGCTGTGGGGATAAATAGGGCTTCAGAGGTTGGGGATCTCTCAGGGAGGTGGGGACACAGGAATAGGAAGAAAACCTCTTGACTTTGGGTAACGTCTAGCAGTGTCATAATAAACTACCACTTCATCATGTGAATTGGCGGAGGACGCATTTGAGGCCCTAACACCATGCAATCCAAAATGCATTTTGTCTTCATAGATCCAAAGGGCAGCCTGCCACCTAAATCCTAAAGATTCTATAAAGTGTCTCTCTTCCTAACTATATAGATGCCTGCCTTCTCCATAGTACGATTGATTGATTTTAAATAATCTTTCATTTTGTGATTGATTTTAAATAATCTTTCATTTCTTCACAATTGTTGCGAGTATCTCCACAGCCAATTTCTCAAAGCCTGGGGCTGTAAGAAACACATGTATGAAGCAGTACAGGTCCTAGATTTCCTTAACATGTGTTGACATGACATTGGGTAACTTTTCATTTCTTTATTCTTTTTTTCTGAGATAGAGTCTTGCTCTGTCCCCCTGACTAAAGTGCAGTGGCATCATCATAGCTCACTGCAACCTCAAACTCTTGGGTTCAAATGATCCTCCTGCCTCAGCCTCCTAAGTAGGTGAGAGAACAGGCATGCACCACCTTGCCTAGCTAACTTTTCTATGTTTTGTAGAAATGAAGTCTCACTTTGCTCAGGCTGGTCTCAAACTCCTGACTCAAGCGATCCTCCCACCTCAGCCTCCCAGAGTGCTGGGATTATAGATGGTAGCTAGCATTAGGTAACACACTCTTTTACAGACCAAGTTCTAGAGAGGCAGAAGTCAACAGCCTCATAGACATTCACAAATACAGATTCCTGGGCCCCAAAGAGATCTAGAGACTATGCACGTTAGAGGATATGAGGTCTAAAAATCTGCAATCTAGAGGAGCTATACTCACTGGCCAGTACTTGGGGGCCTCCTGGGCAGAGTCAACTTCCCACTGAATCCTGGGCCAGTGCTTGCAAGTCCATTGTCATTTTACTTATTTCTAGCTCTCTTGTGAAAACACATGAAATATTACTTTTTTAAATTCCAAGACACCACATTGACAGAGATCCACGATCAAAGATGTTTGGGAAATGCTGAGTTAATCATGGTAAAAATAAATTCACTTATTATAGGACTTGTCAACAATTTTAATAGGATAACGTATACTCCATATTAAGACCTGGGGTAGGGAAGGGGGCTATATGACATTTTCTAATCTTATTTTACTAAAGAAACTTTTTTTTCCGAGGGCACCTCACAGGACCATTCTTGTGAAAAACACATTTTGAGAAATAAAATGGAATCTGGAGTCATTTTCAGGAGGCCTGGCTTCCAGCTCCGACAATGGATTGAAGATCTCTTTGAATGTCATTAGTAATACTTCCCTCAACCATAAAATCAAGGACATGTGCTCCAAAATATATTTTAGATCTTATAAGAATAATTGACTTATCTCTGACTCACATATGGGATGTATTATTTAACGTGAGATCTACTTTTCTGTGGCGCTTTTGATTCTATCACATTTGAGGGTAACTGAGTTTCTACTGTTATGAGATGCCATGTTAGGCCCCTTTGGTGAACTGTGAAAGAACCACGTTTCCTCGAGAGAGGAAGGAGAGAGAGATGAGCACGCCTGTCTTGATTTTTGTCCTCCCTTCTCCTTGTAGCCCTCACTCATGTCATACATGTCTGTCTTTGGTATTCAGAAGAAATATGTGCCATAAAAGATGCAATAAAGTGCTAGACTGTTTCTCTATTTATCTTCATTATCTCCAGAGAGAAGATTGCCAACGTGAAAATCAATGAAAGGTTTATTGTTCCTTTCTCCTTACAAGGGGAATTTTTAAAATGGTTTCTTTCAGAAAAAATTGGCTGAGGGTCCCTTTGTGACTTCTATTAAATTAAAATTAGGATAGAAAACTGATTCAATGACAAGTAAATACAATGCCGTGGGCAAGTTTGTACTCTCTCAAAAAAACAGAGTTTCTAGGATTGAAGAATTTCTGCAAGTGGCCAGCAGTGGACGACCACAGGGAAAGCTGGCGTGTCCTCGCGCTGTGGTGCCTGACCTCTTCTCCCAGAGTGCTTCCTGAGGTCATGATTCCAGGTGCTGGAAGTTGGGTTTGAGGAACTGAAAGCAGTCTGCTGAGCAACAGCGCTCAGGGGATTGTTCCTTTGGATGTGGCTTCCAGATTTAGCAAATAAAGATATGGGATGATTCATTAAATATGAATTTTAGAGAAACAACTTTAAGTAAAAGTATGTTCTAAATATCGCATAGGGCACATTTATATTAAAATTATTTGTTTCTCTGAAATTCAAATTTAACTAGGCCTCCTGCATTTAATCTGGCAACCCTACTCTAATAGCTTTTGTCGTTTGTGGAGGGAATATTTGTCATCGCGGTGAGGGAGGAGCAGGCAGGCTAGACGTTGTGCACGTACTGAACAGTCTTATACAACAGAATTGTCCCATAGTCACGTGACCTTGGATACCCCACTGGACATCCACAAGAACAGTATTTTGGGATGGTTTTAAATGTATAATGAATTTAACATACAATGGACTCTTAGGAGTCAGAATGCAATAGCTATGTAAACTGAGGGATGATTTTACTTTGTTTTGTTCAGGACATTACCAACTGCTGTTCACTGTTCCAGAAAATTGTATTGTCTGTGGCAACAATGCCTGTGGTATTTGAGCTGTCAATATATCATGCCTGAATTATTTGTAGCTGTCATTATTATAGTGATTCTATGTGTGCATGCAAGTACCCAATTCTTTATTATTCTTGGAATATTATTGAGCCCAAGCTCTTACATATTAAAATAGTTTATTATAAATTACTTTATTTTTTATTGCTCAAAAATTCACATTAAAAATAGGGCATTATATATTTTGTTAAAAATATTTGTGCAGGCTCGGTGCCTGTAGCTCGGCTAAGGCCCCAGCCACATACACCAGAGCTGGCAGGTTTGAATCCAGCCCCGGCCTGCCAAAAGACAATGAACAACTATAACCAAAAAATAGCCAGGCGTTGTGGCGGGTGCCTGTAGTCCCAGCTACTTGGGAGGCTGAGGCAAGAGAATTGCTTAAGCCTAGAAGTTGGAGGTCGCCGTGAGCTGTGACGCCATAGCACTCTACCCAGGGTGACGGCTTGAGACTGTCTCAAAAAATATACATATATATTTGTACAGATAATGTTGCCTATGATTTTCTTATCAGGATAGTAAGAAGGATTGGATCTGATAGGGTTGATACCACTCCTAGAAAGGCCACTTGGGTAGACTTTGAGTACAGGGGAAAAAACTTTGGAGGAAGAAAGGTTCTAAAATTCTGGAGGAAAAATCAAAATGGCCTGACTATGCAAACATATGGTAACCTCTTCGTCTCTTCTTCCCCACCTCTCTAGGTCCTCAGAAGCTTAGAAATCGAAACTTGAAACACTTTGAATGTTTTCAGTGTTCATTTCCCCCATACGCTTTTGAACACTAATTACATCATTGGATATTAGATTTATTTCTTTGCATTTATCAAAGTTATATTTCTCGAGTCCTGACATGTCTACATGGAAAAGAAATTGAAACTCTGAAGCTCCTTCGGGTTTGTTAATACCAATACTTCCATCAGCTAAGTAATGATAATGTTGATTAGGGCTTTTAAAAAATCTATTTCTGAGTGAATACATTGTCTTGCCAAGTAGAGGACAGACCTAGATCCTGAAGATGTCCAAACATAATGATTATAATCCACATTCCAGGCTATTAAGCAATTTGTCTGGCAATTAAATTTCTATATGGTTCCTTGAAGAGCCATTATCATAATAAATAGCATCAGGTAATTGATGGTGGACATGCTATGAGGCTGTCCTAGGGAGAAGGGGGTGGGGGAAGGATGCTAGTGACAAAGAGAGGTGACAAGGAGGAAGGGCAGAAATGAGCCAGGGTTATCCAGTTATCAATTGCTGTACAATAAAGTCCTCCCAAATTACAGCAGCCAGTTTAACACATTGACTACCACACTAGGAAAAAAATAATTTTCACTGGGGTCACAGTGTTTTATTACAAAAATAGAATAGAAACCTCAAAAAACAAAACAATCCTTTCTAATTTAATGAAAAATTTCTTATTTTTTGTTTCCTGTTCATGGGCTATATGCAACTCATATGGCGCTAGAATCAATTTTTACACTGCACTCCACATGAGTTACATGTGACTCATATTGATTGAATTTGATTCTAAGAACTGAGTCTTTTGTCACTGCATAAATATTTAGTTGTGTTTGGGGGGGGCCTTGGGTGGTCCTGGATGACAACTTCTGAATCATATTCCCTAAATATGGGGAAGAATGTCACATTGCCACATGCCGTCAACTGGTTTTATTCAAAGAGCCACCAGGCAAATGTACAAGGCACAATGTGCAATTGGAAGTTAAGGTAATTAGAGAACACAGTCCAGCAGGCGTGGCACAGAGGGGTGGGCCAGCTGGAGCAGGGCTGCTGGAGGCAGGGGGTGGGGAGATATGCCCATTGGCAGTGAAAATCATGAGCAGAGATTTCATAGCATCAGGATACACTGTGCACCTTCCTACCAGTTCTATATGCTGCATGAGCTGCTGGGCTCAAAACCAATGTGAGTTAAACACAACTCACATGGCAGTTGTAATGTTAATTACATCCTATAATATTGGGGATCAGGAACTTCAAAGAGTTCCACAGGGAATCCTTCTGGTCTCCACTGGAGTCACTCAGGGCGTTCAGCTGGAGGATGGTCTAATAGGGACGGTTACGATGGCTTCATCCACATGTCCAGGCTGGAGGACAATCTGATGGGGAAGGTCACGACGGCTTCATCCACATGTCCAGGCTGGAGGACAGTTTGATGGGGAAGGTCACGATGTCTTCATCCACACGTCCAGCTGGAGGACAGTCTGATGGGGAAGGTCATGACGGCTTCATCCACATGTCCAGTATCTTGACAAGGAGAGACGGAGGGGAGGCTTGGCTGGGTTTTGCGTCTTCTCCCTGTGATCTTTTCTTCAGGGTGAGTGGGGCGCTTGCAGGGTGGCTAAGGCTTACCAGAGCGACTCTCCCCTGAGATGTGAGGGACGTAGAAGCAGCTGGTCTCTTTGCTCAGCATTGTTTCTGCGGAATTCTATTAGTCAAAGCAGTCATGGACTCAGAGAAAAGGAAAATAGATCTCACCTCTCCAGAAGGAAAGGATCAAAGTATTTGGGGTCATCCTTCTCTTCTCCATTGGAGATGAAGGGCCAAAAGAAGATAAGCAGGTTGATGGACTCACAGGAGACCATCCTGATATGCAAAGCACCATGGTCCTGCCAGAAGAGATTATGAAAGGAGACAGAGAGGAATATCCCAGTGCATGGTGAACAAGGGGGGCAGCAGAGGTACTGCCACTGTGGTCCCAAAGAAGCCTAACAGTGGGTTAAATTTACGGTGTCATGTAACATCATAACAAG
Organism: Arctocebus calabarensis; assembly: GCA_963573935.1. Taxonomy (NCBI): domain Eukaryota; kingdom Metazoa; phylum Chordata; class Mammalia; order Primates; family Lorisidae; genus Arctocebus; species Arctocebus calabarensis. Next base: position 20,031 of record CAUYON010143283.1, on the reverse strand, counting down.
AAGCACACCAAGCTAATGTTTTGAAATATCATGCCATGCGTCCTTTATTTCTGTAAGGTTACTTCTCCAAAGGCCCTCTTCACCAAAAGGAAAGAACACAGCAGACAAAGATGGGTCTCATTTGGATTTCCAGATTAAGTTTATGAAGTCGCTATCACACAATGTGAGTCAGGTTGTTTACCATAAATAGGACTCAAAGTTTTGAAGAGACTGAATTTGGGAGAATCAAAAAGTAGAGATTATAGAAGGGCCCTCAGAATAGGAAGGTAAAATGTACATGTTAGATTGCTTTGTTGGAAGATGGGAGATGTTACCCCACTTGCACAGCTATGAACATTTTATATGTGAATACTGCAGAGAGATGAGGTATCTGGGTCAGGGAAAAATAGCCCTTTATTGATTTAACCAGATCAACGGCCAGAATAACATCACAGTGCCGGTTCCCCTTACCTAGCCCCGCAGGAGACAGGGATGAGAGCCTTGGAATCTTTTTACAAGGGTGCCAGGGGACAAGAACAACAGATTTTCTCTGTTTATACCCCAAAGAGGAGCAACTGCCTCCCACTTGCCTCCCAAAATAAGAGAGGAAGGAAAACCCCCCACAAATCTTTTGCTGCTTTGAGATGGGGGTGGAAAGGATCCTGAGTTCTCCCCCTAATCACTTAGATTATAAATGAAATGTCTACAGGAGGATGTTCCCACCTGGAGAGGTCTCCAAGGTTCTGGATTTATTGCCTTTTACTTGTAAATTCCTAGGAGCTAACCTAGGTGCCTGTCTCAGGAGAGTTGACTCTGGGAGAAATAAGAGGAGTTGTATTATCCTTCTAGATGAGAACTCCATCCTTAGAGAAACAGTGGCTACAGATCTAATCTTTATGGTATGTGAAAATGTTTCTAGGGGAAGTGAAAGCCAGTGTTGTTTTATTTAGGTTACGTTTCTGAGGCTTAGGAGGCTAGGCATATTATGGGAACACTGAGGAACCCAGAGAAATTTCATCCCCCACAATTATGTAACAGTGGTTTCCTAAAGTGTAGGATGGAAATAAAGGCATTCACTAGTGGGGATGAGGTTAGGGGGCAGGGGATGGAGGTAGGGGTTGGGAGAATGCATATATTAGAGACTGCAAAACTAGGATTAAATAACACCCAAAGTGATGACATTTTAATATTTTTAGCTGCATATACAAGTGGCCTGATTATAAAGGCATAAACAGGATTTTTCTTTCTCCTCTCATAAGTCTGAAGATATGTATTTCAGACTTTTCTGACTTTGTGTTCAGAAAAGTCATCATCAGTCCAGATTTCTCCTACCTCCCTGCTGTCTTATTAGTATGGGGCTGGCTGGTTGCAAAGTAGCTGCTGTACCTCCTGCCATCATATGTGTATTCCAGTCAACAAGAAGAGAAAGAACAAAGGCAAAATGTACATGTTAGCTCTTTAAAAGTTCTTCTGAGAAGCTTATCCAGTAATTTCCATTTATATCTTATTGCCCATCCCTAGCAAAAGGAAGTTTAAGAAGGTAAATATTGGTACTACCCATATTGGTACCCAGTTCAAAATTGGGCTTTTTAGCAAGAAAAACAAGAGGAAGAGCTATTAGAAAGGCACCCAGCAATGTTGACCACCCCTTGGGCCTCAGTCTGAGAAAGACGTGTCAGACTATAAAAGTGCCATGTAGGTTGGGAGGAGGCTGAAGGCCTCACTCCATGTGTAGACTTCCTGCCAGTATTCTGGCATTGTCCACAGTGGATGGAGCTAGGTAGAAGGCGAAGGGTTGTGTTAGGCAGAGGCCTAAGCACAAAGAGAGTCCTCTAGAAGTTCAAGCTTCCCCTTTAGGGCACTCAGAAAAGAGGTAAGGACCAGAAGACTTAAGAGTCCCCAGTCAGGCAAAGCAGTTATAGAAGATGTGGACCTTGTCACTAAGGCTTTGGCAGGGAAAATAAACATCAGTATCATATTTCTGTTCAAACCAGGTGTGACTAGATACATCAGCAGCCTACATGGTGCTATGGAGGCCAGTACTTCAAGAGCCAGTGGAGGAAGACCACAGCTGAGGCCAGTCTATAGACCAGATGGGCTGCCCAATACGTAATGAGCCATAAGCTCCCTGTCCCCCAATGCCAGTAGTGGGGGGATAGAAAGAAAAGCTATGGACTTTGAACTGTGACTACAAATCCTCAACTGAATCTAATGAAAGGAGAGACTATATTTTAAACTGAGTGTGATTAAATGATCTTTAATCTGCAATCAAAGTTATCTTTCCTGTATCTAAAGAAATGGTGAGTGGGATGAGGTAGGGTCCTGAGTTAGCTGAATTCAATCATGGAGCTGTAAAAAAGTTACATTTCTGCACATCTGAGAAGTATTTACATTTAAAACCATCGTGGGTAAGATGATGATTACAGTGTGAAAGCGATTAAAAGTTAGAAAGAAGTGTCTGATGATTTTGGATACCTAAGTAAAGTCATGATTTAGCTAATTCTCTTATTCAGGACACAAACAATGAGCCTCCCGTGAACAGACACCGTGCATCCTGCTGACGGCCTGATTTTAACTTATACGTGGAGTCGCAGGAGTGGAGGTTCCTAACCTCCAAAGTAGGGTTCCGTGAGGAGGAGGAACAGAGGCTACAACAGACAGACAGTTTTGTGGTAACAGCAAAAGACTCCTCTGATTTCTGAAAGATGTAGTCAGTCTTCCTGGTATAAACATAGCAATCTTGCTTGGGTTCATACCCAATTACATGTGCATTTGGGATTTTTCCATTGCATTCTTTGAGCTACTCCTTCTCAACTTCATAACAAGTGATATCACTCCTGGGGACCACCCGGGAGCACAGGGATTTCACATCTTAAATCTGTGTACCGATTATAGCGGTGTAGCTAAGTCACATTACGTATTTGCAAATATGCAACTCATTATTCTCTTTGGATCACTGGAGTGCAGCACTTAAAAACTCTACATTTCAATTTTTTATTTATCTCCCAAAACTCGTGACACATAGAGTTTATGAGTCCTTTCAGGAAGAAAAGAACAGATCTCTTCCACAAAGGAAGACGCCATTCAAGATACCCTGTAAAGATAGCTTGCATCTTTTATATCTAAAAGGTTTTATGGGATGAAAAGATAAGGGAGCTTGGACAGCAAGGGTGACAGCGCCGGATGAGAAAGTTTATGTCACCGCTGGCCCCATGCTCAGGAATTAATGTTCCACATACTTTCTAGCTTTCCATATGTAGCAAAGATACAAAGACTGTGGTATTTATTGGTATGTCTCATGAGTTAAACTTAGAAGTGTGTGGTCAGAGGTGTTCCACTGAAATAATTTATAACTTGACCCACACTTGTGTCCAAAGCTACAGATTTATAAAGGGAAAGTATCATGGTTATTGTGTTTCTCACTAGGCCCTCAAGTGACCCTGTAATAAGAAGGGAATAAGCCCAATGGTAGGGTCGAGGCTGGGCATCAAATCGTGGTGGGATGGTGTTTCAGGGTGTTGAGCACACCTGCACTCTGATCGAGGCTGAATCTGGCAGGTGCAGTTTGCCAGCAAGAGTTTCTGGGTTAGACTGAGGCAGACTTTGCTTGGCTGCATGAAACTCTGGTATAGAGTACCTAGGGGGTGGGGGGAGAATAGGAAATAGATCCCAGTCCCCTTGGGGAAAGAAATGGAAAGAGCTAGGTGGGTTTGGGGCAAGGTTCTAGGGCCAGTAGTACAAAATATGTTCAGAAACCAAGTGAAAGCCAAGTTATGAGTGATGCACCAGGATGAAGCACCTGATAGCACCAGGATGAAGGGAAAATACACACCTGGTAAGCCTGGGAATGCCTGGAGGCCGATCCTAGGTACCCGCACAGGTGCAAAAGGGGCTCATGAGGCTGGTTCATGGGTGTGTGAGCAACAGGGCTGTCCCCTTTCACAACTCCAGGAGCATACGAAGCGCCCCCCCTCGCCCTGGCACTACCCTGAGGATGGGACTCATAGGCACACAGAGTGAATGTTCTCCACCAGAGCTGTTCCACACGGCGGCTCTGAGTGGGGGACAATTAGTCTGCACACTGAGGAACCCCAGAACCTTCAGCCTGGTGCTGACAGAGCAGAGAGCACTGACAGCAAATTGGTGATTTTTAGTGCATGCTGGAGACTTAGAAATAATTTAGAAAAACATCTACAATGTCTTGCTCCAAGTTGAACATAACACATTGCTGAATGTGAAGAGCCAGGGAGACATTTCAGGTGAGAGCAAATTTTATTTGTTAGAGGTAAGGACCGCAGACTTTGAGTATATAAGTGCTATGAGTTTGTGTTCTTCAGATTTATTCCTACAAGTTTCTCACATGAACCCAGAAAATTATACACAAAGGAGATCAATAGCCAACTAAACATCAAGGTCAAGGACGGCCTGAAACTTGGAACCCACAGCATTTCCTTGCCAGAGGTTAGATGTCTGGCTGATGGAGCACGTGTATTTCCCTTCACTGCTGGTTGTCAAGGTGCGCCTGTCAGCTACGCCTCATAACAATAAACTACTTCCTTATTCTGGCAGCCACAGTCCCCTCCCACTCAGATGGACGTGATAAACTACAATCTGAAGAGATGTAAAGGTTTGCCCAGCGAATGATTCTCACCCAGATTTTCTTCTGGCAGCTTGTTCTGAGGCTATGATTGATTGAGGTCGGGCACAATGGCACAAAGCCAGAGCTGTGATTGCTCAATGTCCCTTTATCAGAGAAAATAAATCAAGAGGAAGAGTGCCATGTGGCAGGGAAGTGAGGTATCTCAGAGCTATTTCGGTGGCAGGCTGGGAAAGCGGGAGTCTCCCACAGAGCGTGAGGCTCTCAACTTTATTTTCAGGATCAGGTCAGCTACTTTCAAAAATGCATTGTGACACTCACAAGGGGAAGGCGTATGACAGTTGGCTCAGCTAAATATGCTGGAAGGGTTAGGGTAGCACCTTCCCCCCGTTCCCTTCATGAATTGAAAAGCACTTTGGAAATATATTTAGTGTCTTTGAGCATTTCTGGGCTCACTGTTGGTAGCATTTAGAGAACCCACATAGGGATATAAAAGTCTCCTTCTCAAAAACAAGCTGAGATGAGTAAAAATAATGATCTAAATATTCTGTCCTAGGTAGGGTGACAAGCAGGCTGAGGTGAAAGTGGATTCTGATTACCAGAAGCCTAGGGCTCCCTTCTGAGGCTTTCTCTCCCTCTACACCCCTTCCAATCCACTGCCAAGTTCTGTTGATGTTGGGTCTCCTGGATAGCTCCTGAGTCCATCTTAACCACTAATGCCTGACCACTTTCACCACTTTTGTCTCAGGAACATACTCTCTTATTGACATGAGCTGCCATAGATGTTCAACCATCCTGCAGAGAGACCACGCAGACAAGCCCAGGGACCACAAGGAGGCGGGAGTGGCCCAGCTGTGCCCAGACCTTGGGCTACCCAACTGAAACACCAAACATACGACAACTGCTTACTGGACTCCTCAAATCTGAATGGCCACCAGCTGAACACAACGCGAACACTATATTCATAAATTGAGTGGCCTCTATGCTCCACGAGGCAGAAGACTTGCCAAGCTAAACCCTGGCCAAATTCCCAGTCCACAGATTTTGAGCTTAATGAATTGACTGTTGTTTTAGGACATTAAATTTTAAGTGGTTTGTTAAATGACAACAGGTTACAAGATAAGAAACAGGTAGATGGACTTCTATACTTCAAGGAAGGCATGACTCTCTCCTTTCTTCCTCTTTTGATTATGATTGCTCAGTAATAATGATATGCAACAAAACCATGATCAGTACTTGCAAATGAGGGTGATGAATGGTGACTTCACAAGGTACAGAGGCAGATTCCCAGCTGCTCTCTCGGACGGTTGATCTAAACCACAGTAATATCAAGAACATCTCATCAGGACAACTCATAAATGGAGAACACCATCATTATAGGCAGTGTGCTTCCTATCCAGCCTTCCTTCCTGCAGATCTGATAGGTCTAGCTAGACAGTTCACGATGTGGCAATCATAGGTGTACATTAGCAGATACTGATAATAGCATCTAATCATGGCAGATAAGCTTATTTGAGGATTTTCAGCGTTCTCAGAAAGGAGAACCAAAGAGCCTTCCAGCACCCTTACAAACCCATCCACCAAACTCATTAACAGCAAGTAAGAGAAAATCTTAGCAATTTTTCAGAGTCCAGACCTTCATAATATTATCTGACCCTGATTTGCACTAGAATATTGTTCTATCCACTTTAATCACTGCAGTCTTTGCAGTACTCAGAACAGGGCCTAGGACATAGTAGGTGCTCAATAACGATTATTGATTAAAAAAATCATTGCATTAGAAAAAAGATTAAAGACAATTCTGGGGAAAGATGTTCACCCCCTAGAAGAACTAGACCACCAGCATCTTCTCAGAGCCTCAAGCATGACCAAGTTGCTCAGAAGGGTATGACAACAAAATATTTTATTTAAAAAGTTCTGATGTATATTTTATAATATGTGAGAAGAAAGGATAACATAACTAATACCCATGCTCAACTACCCGGCTTACAGGTCAATATATTATCAGGGACGTTCAATTCACCTGGTGTGGCCCTCTCTGGGTGGCTTCCCTACCCTCCCTGGCAATCTGATTACAAATTTAATTTGGTGTTTATGAATCTCACAAACATATTTCTCTGTAATTTTACTGTATGTACATGTCTCTTTAAGCACCAATAGTATCGCATTGCATATTCTAAACTGTATGTGCTGTCTCACCATATACAATCTTCTGCAATTTGCTTTAGTCTGTATTTGAGTACACATCCTTCAGAAGTTTTACACACACACATGCACACATGGATATAGACATACTATATACACTGCTTTGTAACTTCATTTTTTTCTTCACAGTTTTTCATCCTAATATATTTTTCAAATACAAAAAGTAATATAGAAATCCCAGCCTGATACGCCCTAAGGAGTTAAGCATTGCACCCCATATTCATCCACCCACCTCCCCCCATAGACATTTCTATTTTTATTACCAAATGACATCTCATATTAGCTTATGGTTTTCTAAACTTTATATAGCACTATGTCATCAACCTAAAAGCAAGAGGGTGAGGCACAAAATGTAATGTAAAAAGTTTACTGGAGCCAAAGTGAGGGCAGCTGCCCGGAAAACTCAGACTCAAGAATCTCAGATCTGAGCTCTGTTTGGCCCTTGAAATGAGCAGGTTTTTTAAGGTAAAAATGGGGGGCAGAAAAGGGACTGATACAAAGTTGTTTGTTAGGAATTCTCATTGGTTTACAGAAATGACATTGATTAGTGATTGGCTATCCATTTGGGTGTGGGTTATTAATCAGGCAGCATTATTAGGTTGATTTATAGCTACTTGTGACAATAGCAAGCAGTTTTGATAGATGGCTACATACTCAAAGTTGGGAGTAGAGTATGAGTGATTGCTGTCTCATTTTAACATATTGTTGGGACTGATAATCTAAAAAAACTGACATTCTTCCGGTAAAAGTTCTATCCTTTTCCCACTCTTCTAGAAAGAAATGGAGAAATGGTGACCTCTGAGTTTCTGGGCTTTATAAAGAGGTGTCAATTCCAGTTCCCCACCTGGTGACACCACTATGGCCTCAGGCCCACTGTACAGCCAGGAAGCCTCTAGTTTCTTCACTCCTCAGACTCCCTTGGGACCATCATTCAGGGTTTTTCTTTCTCTTGCGACGTTTGACACTTGTGGATTTCCACTGCTTTATTGTGAGATCATCTACACACCTTAAAAGTTTTTTTTTTTTTTTACCTTAAGAAGCTTTTGTTGGTGTAGAGGAGGAGTTTTTCAAGATATCTAATCTGCCAAATTTCCAGAAGTAAAAGTCTTGAAAGGATTCCTAAATATTCCAAAAATATATTGTACTCAGCACAAACTATCATCTCCCATAAGAATCACATAACTTAAATAGCTGGCAGATATTTATGAAACATCTGCTGGATGTGTTTTAGGGGTATGTCGTTTTTAATCTAAACTCACTGTGCTTCAATGTTAATATGTTTACATGATAATTTTTGTTTTTATAAATATATTGTTATAGTTTCTAAATAGAGAATAGCAATACATGCCTCATAGGCTAAAAAGAGAAAAAGCTGACAGGCTTCCCAGGAATAAAACAGAGGCACTTCTTTTGGGGTAATTAGTAGAGTAGTAACGAAAAGAGGGTAAGGTAGGTTGGGCGGCTTTAGGGAGAGATGACGCCCTGGAATGGGTGGACTACCAGAACAAGAGGAGACCCGTTTTCTGGTAGAGAAGGTTCCGGTGATGACAGTGCAAGCAGGTATAAACATTGGTTATTGTCAAGGGAAAACGGAAGTCTGCAAGCCTGGAAGCCCGTTCCAGCCCCACACAGCAGACGGACTGGGTATTTTTCCATCTGAGGTTGGGCTTTGTGTTAGGATTGTTTCTCATTGGTTGTATAAGGTTGCTTTGATTTTGCTTTAATTCTGTTTCCTGTTTGAAAATTCTTCCTATCTTAATAGTTACTCTGGCGAGCCTCCAGTTGCCCCTGCTCCACTCCCTCTCCACTCTCCCAGCACTGGAGCTCATGCACCCCCACACCCCCAAGGCAACACTCTCTTGTGTCTGATTTGCATCAAGTTCAGCTGATGCACTAGGACAAGACCAGAGGTGGAAGGAGAATGTGTGGGCAGGAGATAAAAGTGTGTGTTTATTCCCCAGCAGCACCCTGCCAGGTCTTCTGGGCCACCTGGGTTCCTCTCCTGATGGCCACAGCTCCTACCAGGCCACCTGTCCATAAACTTACCCTCTTCTGGTTTTGGTGACTCTTCCCTCTCTTGCACCTCAGGCACTCAATGGTCCTATTACCCCATTGTTATCAGTCCCTTGGCCATTAACACTGCCCGTGTCTTTATTAAACTCTCATCAAATTATCCAACTTGATTACTCCATCCAATTTATGCAGTAATCCGGACTGATACAGGTGAATAATTTTGATGTGAGGATAAGGCTAAGGAAATAGGTGGTAGGGAAACAATCATGTTGATAATATCAGATATTGTTTTTCAAAAGATTGCTCTGGCCATAGGGAAAAAACCCCCCACAATTGTGAGGAAGCCCGATTTTGTGGTGATAGATCTGTTAGTACATTCATCAGTCGCCCATGAGAGACTCACACTGTTTGTCATGGACGGTGTGCACGCCTAGGAGACGATGACTCCTCCTGGGGTTCCAGCTTGTGTAACGGGATAACATAACCACTGTGACATGGAGAAACCTGGAAATGACCACGTTTTCCAAGTCTGGAGAATGCAGCGCAGTGAGAGTTCCTTCAGTGGGACTGAGAATGTGTTTAGAATACGGAGCTCTTGGTACTGCCGAGATGGGGCAAGTAGCCAGGTGGGCGTATGCGTCTGAAGCTTCCAGAAGACGGTTTAAAGATGTAAGTTTGTGAGACTTTGCTTGATCAGATTTTCCAAGAACAGAGCACAGAGTCAAAAGCGGAGATGGCCAGGAATGAAACTTGAGGAATTCCATCATTTAATGACCTGGCAAAGTGGGCAAATGATACTGAGAAGGAAGAGCCAGAGAAAAAAGAGGAAACCCAGTTGTCACAGGAGTTCTGTGTTTAAACAATGGACAGGGGCGGCGCCTGTGGCTCAAAGGGGCAGGGCGCCCGCCCCATATGCCGGAGGTGGCGGGTTCAGGCCCAGCCTGGCCAAAAACTGCAAAAAAATTAAAACAACAGACAGACTGGTGAGAGTTTTTGCAACATCCAAACCCTGGTGATGACGCCCTACAGTTGCAAAGTCTCCTTAGGTTTCTCTCGGACTGTGGGAAGGCACAGGGACAGTGTAGACAGGGAGGGCTTAGGAATAGTGGCTCAGAGTCAGGTCACCTGGGTTTACAACTTGACCTCTGTCAGTTACGTGGCCTCAGGCAAGGTGCTTAACTTGCCTCCTCTGTAACATGGGGATAAGTTTAGTATTTCCATCTTAAATGTGTGTGAAAATCAGGCGAAATAATATGTATAAAGCCTACTGTACAATGCATGGCACATAATAAATGTTGGACATTATTATTATTATTCAAAAAAAGATTAGTGTATAATACTAGAAAAGCAGGCAGCCCCTGTCCATAGGAACCAACAGTTCCTCTGCCAGCTTTAGGATCCCTTCTGGTGCTTTTGCAAAAAAGCAGTGAAATACCTAAAAAGGAAAGAGGAAGAAGAGTCGGCAAATGAAAGAAGCAGCCAGTCCTTCCACAAGCTGCATAATTTGATTTCCAGGAGCTGAGAACACTCTGTACATCTTATTTTTCCCTACATTTTTTTCTTCACCATATGCAAACAAGCTCACCAATGCATTTCTGCAATGTCAGTGAAAAATATTGTATGTGGTTCACAAGGATGTTTCTGAATCAAAAAATTTTACGGACCTTCAGAGCTAGTTTGATTTTTGAAGTAGCTGTTTTGTGAAGATGACCCACTTGTCATGGTTTGCCAAGGACATTCCTGGTTTCAGTACTGTTAATTCCCAGGTCCTAGCAAACCTGTTGGGGGAAAATTGGGGCAGTTTATCATTCTACTGATGTCTTCCTGTGAGAGTGAAGGAGAAAGAGAACTTCCTCAGTTTGACACTGAGCATAATACCAGCTTTCTATTTGTATACAGAGAAGGGCGGGTCTCTATGGGGTAAAATTTAAGAGGGCACCCAAAGTCTTTTCCCTGCAAGCCAGACTACTCCTCTTCCTAAGCCCTATTTCTGTTCCCATCTTCCTGGGGGATCCTGCCTGACATTCTGAACTGGCTGACTCTTAGGTGGGAGAAAACAACCAATTCTCCCTTGCAAAGACAATTTGGCCAGGAGGAGCAGGAAAGCTCTCGTCAGGCACTAGCATTTTACCTCAATGTAATTTATCAGATTAGTTCCCTGGCAGACTCTGCTCAAAATGGATCAAAATCATGTACATTTTTCAGAGCATGCAGGAGATTCATGTGCATTGATTTAGCTACAGTCCCACTGTGTTATAGAAACCTCTAGACTTATAGACAAGAATTCCCAAAAATTTTTCCTTGGAACACTTCTATGGAAGGGCTCCATGGAAAATTAACTTTGGAAAACCCCACAAATCTTCCCTTTAGAGATTTAACATGCAGGCAGCATATTAAGAGCTCTGAGAAGTCCAGCATTAAAAAATTCTTTTACTTTTTTTTTTTTTTTTTGAGACAGAGCCTTAAGCTGTCACCCTGGATAGAGTGCAGTGGCATCACAGCTCACAGCAACCTCCAATTCCTGGCTCAAGCGAGTCTCCTGCCTCTGCCTCCCAAGTAGCTGGGACCACAGGTGCCCACCACAATGCCCGATCATTTTTTGGTTGCAGCTGTCATTGTTGTTTGGCGGGCCCGGGCTGGATTCGAACCCGCCAGCTCAGGTGTACGTGGCTGGTGCCCCAGCCCGTTGAGCCACAGGCGCCGAGCCAAGAATTCTTTTAAATTTTGAGTAACTCATCATTTTTCCATTTTATCATTCAATCCTTTCCCATAGCATCTCTCAGAATTAATATGCTACAGAACAGTTTTGGGAGAAAATGCTATAATTTTTTTTTTTTTTTTGAGACAGAGTCTCACTCTGTTGCCCTAGGTAGAGTGCCCTGGCATCGTAGCTCACAGCAACCTCAAACTCTTGAGCAGTCTTCTTGCCTCAGCCTCCCAAGTAGTTGGGACTATGGACACCTGCCACAATGCCCAGCTAGTTTTTCCATTGTTAGTAGAGACGCGATCTCACTCTTGCTCCGGCTGCTCTCAACTCCCAATCTCAAGCAATCCACCTGCCTCTGCCTCCCAGAGTGCTAGGATTATAGGTATGAGCCACTGCGCCTGGCCAGAAATGCTATACTTTTTGAAGAGAAAAAAATTTTTCTTTAGCACATTTGAGGTGAACAAATAAAGGAATAAAATGGTAATCCAAGTGAACAGGAGGTTCTTTAAAAACATCTCATCTGTTTCACAATATGGCAAGCACATATCCACTCATGCATTCATACTTTATACAAATCTTAATGATTAATAAATATTTGTGATCACTTAGTATGTGGCAGGCAGAGTTCTAGATGCCAGAGATACAGACAAGAGCTAGTTGGAGACCCTGCCCTCACCGAGGTGTCATTCCAGTGGAAGAATATCAAATGGAACCTGGGATTTTAACACATCTTGATCCAAGTTTATAAAATAAGCCTCTAGACCCTCAGGTGACTTAAGAGTCTCCACTGGTGTTTGGACAATCACCTCGCTCAGCGGTCTCCAGCCTTTTTTTGGCACCAGGGACTGGTTTCATGGAAGACAATTTTTCCATGGACCAGAGTGCGGGTATGGTTTCAGGATGATTCAAGGCATTGCACCTCCACCTTAGCTCTGCAGGCGTTAGATTCCCAGAAGGCGTGCACAGCCTAGACCCCTGCACTGCAGAGGACAGGAGAGTTCGCGTTTGTAGGAGAATCTAATGTGGCTGCTGATCGGCCAGGAGGCGGAGCTCGGGCAGTGATGCGAGTGATGGGAAGCTGCCGTAAATACAGGTAAAGCTTCCCTGGCTTGCCCACCTCTCCTACCCCCTGTGCAGCTCAGTTCCCAACAGGCCACAGACCAAGTTGGGGGTTGCAGCCCTTGCTAACTCCTAACTTTGTGGACCTGGCTCTGAATCCCTAGCTCTGCCAGCCTCTAGTTCACCTCTTCTCCTGATGGCCTTGAACCCTAGCTTTTCTCTGAGGAACTCTCTCTCCAGATGACAACATGCTGAAGTGTCTTCAGCAGAGCAAAGGCCTCTATCTGTTGACTGACTGATGCCAACCCTGACGCCCCAGAGAGATGAGCCCTGCAGGTGAGGTCGTAGTAAGGCAGTAGTGCTGAAGCAGGTACTTAGCAGCAGTTACACTGAATGTATTCAATATTTGAATATCACATAAATTGATAAAACATTCCATTGTGTTAAACAGCAGGAGGGAGAATTACTCTAAAACTCAAACATGATTATTAATTAACATGTAAGTACTTGCAAAAACGAAAAGGCTCAAAAGCCATGGCTATCATAGTTCTTTTCAGATACTTTACATTTGCTCTGTTCACGGCAGAACATCTAAAGTACTACAGTTCTTCAGTTATATAAATAAAGGCAAGAGAAGTTAGAAAATTAATGTCCCAATGTGTAGTTTTATTTGTAAGATGAAATCATCATGTAAGTCTCCTGCCCAATGGCCAAGATAATATGTCAGTTGCAAAAAAAAAAAGAGTAAAATCACTTTTGATACCTACTCTAAAGCTAACCCGAGTTAACAGTGAAACATTTGACATTTGATGACATCTGTAAAACTAAATGAATTTTACTCTTCAATTTCCTATAAACAAAATCTCAATTATTCAAAAATAAGTGCTATGCTAATAACTTTCAAAACAAAAGCAGGCTTCTTCAAGTTAAATTAGTAAAATATTAACAAGACATTTGCCATTATTTTATATCTTTAGGCAGTATTGTCCCAATAAATGTTTAACTGGCTCCCTGGAGGGAAAAAAATTCCAATTGGTAGCATTTTCCAATTTCTGTGATGTAAACATGCCCACCATGGCTGGTTTCAAGCTACAAGTGTAATAGCAGTTCAGATTTGACAGCTGTATGTAATTAGCTTTCTTGAGTCCACGTGAGTCAGTGAGACCTATCTGTGCACCACTTAACTAGATTTTCAAGTTCGGTACAGTGTGGACTAAAATCCTTTTCTTACAATTAAGAGAACTGCCACCAGGTGGTGAGAGATGCTCAGATCTCATGTTTTTAGAATTCATTAACAAACTCTCCAACTATAACTCTTTATTAGAATTGCTAAATTATGTAGATATGTTTAACATATTTAACAGGCAGTATGCATAGTGGATAACACTGTCAGAGTCCAGATGCTGAGTTCAGGCTCTGCCCATGTCTACCTCTGTGATTTGGAACTAGTTCTTTTATCTCTCCGTGCTATTGTTCCATTACCTGTGAATAAATACGGCCAATTATCTCATTAGCTAATAGAGTTATCGTAAGGCTCAAATGAAATAGTGCTTCAAAGGGCTTTGCAATGGTGCATAACACACAATGAGAATTTAATACCTGTTAATGTCATTATACCATTGGCTACTGCTAATGAAATAAACACAAGCTGTCAACTGGGATTTGGCTCAGCTGCAAAGTATTTTGGAACTTGGGCACTCTAGGGTCAGGGGTATAATTTGGGATGAGGCAAAATCCTATCTTCTGGGCAACTAGGGATAGTCTCTCTGCTTCTCCACGTATAGGCTTCACCCCTCTATGTCTGAGTTTTCTGCTATGTATAATAAAACAGGAATTGTAATAGCACCTAATTTGTAATAACACCTAACTCATAGCACTGTTGTGAAGACTAGCATTAATATACGTATAAAACACTTAGAATAGTATCTTTGCAAACAATAAATATCAGTTGTTAATATATATTTTTTTGAGACAGAGTCTCACTATGCCACCCTAGGTAGAGTACCCTGTCATCACAACTCACAGCAACCTCAAATTCTTGGCCTTAAGCAATTCTCTTGCCTCAGCCTCCCAAGTAGCTGGGACTACAGGTGCCCTCCACAATGCCCGGCTATTTTTCTGTTGCAGTTGTCATTGTTGCTTAGCTGGATCTGGCTGGGTTCAAACCTGCCAGCCTCGGTGTATGTGGCCGGTGCCATAGCCACTGTGCTATAGGCATCGAGCCATTAATTGTTAATATTTTTAAAGGCACAGGCTGTGTTGAAGTGGGAGTGTGATAAAGTTATAACTTGACCATAAGTACAAATGTCACCAAATGATATTAGTAGCCTGTAAGTATCTTTACTGCCTCCTTGGTGTGGACTCAGGAAACAGGACAAAACTGTACATAAGGACAATTGTTTCAATTAACTTGTAGGAAAAAAATAAATGAGTTACTGCCTTAAAAGATAATCTGATACCTTTTCCAATAATTAACACTAAAATTGTTTTAATTCCATAGCTTCACCTGCCTGCAGCTTATTCTCCATGTGTTACTAAGTGTCTTGTCTGAAATCATCTCTGGGGGTCACATTGCTCCCATAAACTGTACTGTGTGTTACAACCATCTGTTTTCATTATGGAACAAACTAATGCTTAGAACTGGTTTAGTTATTTTAGGACAAGACCTGGACATCTGCATTCTTTTTAACATGGCCCAGAGTATTTCACTGTGCAGCTGGGGCTGACAACTTCTATCTTAGAAGAAGATAGTTGCAGAATTCAAATCAATGGTCATCAAAACCTTTTTCTCACAGCTGCTGGCTATGAGTATTTCAGCATGATGAGTACTTCCTGTAACTATTCCTTCTTCTACTACTGAAGTCAGATTTTAATTTCTCTTTCTTATACTAAGCAAAGGGGAGAAAAAAAGGAGTAAGAAAGAAGAAAACACTTCTTTCAACCAACATTTTAATTTTTATTCAACCAATATTTCTTGAACATCTGCTATAAGACAAACATTGTGTTGAGTTCTATAGAATAATGTGGATTTCATAGCCTGGCAAAGGCATTTGTGGTCTAGTATGTTTACTTACCTACAAGCTGTACATTGTACATGTCTGAAGGTAAAGTATAACTACTCCCTCGTTAAAAATTAATTTGGAAATTCTTTAGGAGAAATTTTTAAATATTTTTTATTGCAGTAAATTTATAGATCATAAAATTTACCATCTTAATCATTTTTAATGTGTAATTCAGTGGTATTACATAAATTGGTATTGTACAACCATCATACCATCTATCTTTAGAACTGTTTTTATCTTACAAAATTATAACTCTGTACCCATTGAACAACAACATATACTATCCCCTTCCTCTATCCCCTGGCAACCAGTTCTGCTTTCCATTTATGAAAAGATGAATCTGATCAATCTTGTGGAATCAAACAGTATTTTTTTCTTTTTGTGATAGGCTTATTTCACTTAGCATAATGTCCTCAAGTTTCATCTATGTCATAGCATGTACGGAATTCCTTTCTTTGTGAAGGCCAATAGCATTAAATTGAATGTATATATATAGATATATAACATTTTGCTTATCTAGTCAACTGTTCCTGGGGACTTTACTTCTTTCATGTTTTGGCTATTGTGAATATTTCTATGAACATGGGTGTACAAATATCCAACACCCTACTTTCAAGTCTTTTAGGTATATGCTCAGTAGAATTGCCAAATCATAGTCACTGTATTTTTAATTTGGTGAAGAAGCACCACATGCTTTTTCCACAGTGCCTATACCAGTCTACATTTCCATCAATGATGCATGGTGTTCCAGTTTCCCCACATCCTTGCAAATATGTGCTATTCTTTATTTTATTAATAGCATTTATGTGAATGGAGTTATCATATCATGCCTTGATTTGCATTCCCCTAGTGATCAGTGATATTGAACATCTTTTCATGTGCTTTGGCCATTTATACTCGTCTTCTATTCAAGTTCTTTGCCCTTTTTTTTTTTTTTTTAGTTTGTTTTTAGTTTTTGTTTTTATTTTTTTTTAGTCAGAGTCTGTTGCCTTGGCTAGAGCACAGTGGTATCATCACAGCCAACTCCTGGGCTCCAGTGATCCTCCTGCCTCAGCTTCCCGAGTAGCTGGGACTCTAGGCATGTACCTCCATGCCTGGATAATTGTTCTATTTTTAGTGGAGATAGAGTCTCACTCTTGCTCAGGCTGGTCTCCAGTGCCTGACCTCAAGTGCTTCTCCTGCCTCGGTCTCTCAGAGTGCTAGGATTATAGGCTGAGACACCACACCTGGCCTTTTGCCCAGTTTTGAATCTCATTGTTTGGTTTTTTTATTGTTGAGCTGTAGTAGTTCTCTGTATATTCTTATCCCATATATGATTTGCAAATATTTTCTTCCATTCAGCAGGTTGTCTTTTCACTCTATCAATGGTGTGTATCCACTGATGCATAAAAGTTTTTAATTTTTCTGAAGTCTGACTTGTCTATCTATTCTTTTATTGCCTCTGTCTTTGATGTCATATCTAATCATTGCCAAATTCAAAGTCATGAACGTTTTCCCATATGTTTTCTTCTAAGAGTTTAGTAGTTTTAGGTCTTACATTAGGTCCTTGATACATTTGGAGTCAATTATTGTATATGGTGTTAGGTAAGGGTCAACTTCATTATTTTGCATATGGTTATCCAGTTGCCCTGCACCATTTGTTGAAAGGACAGTCTTTCTCCCACTTAATGGTCTTGTTGAAAATCACTGGATTATACAGATGAAGGTTTATTTCTGGGATTTCTATTCTTTTCCAGTAGTCTATAGGTCTGTTTTTATGCCATTCTTTAGGTGAAATTTTGGTAGGTGAGAGATAACTGTAGTATCAGTAAAGGATCAAAAAAATAAAATAAAAATATCAGAGCTGTAGAAATCTGGGTCGATAATATATTTTCAGGTTGGAAACATATAAGCCATATATAGCCTTATAAACCAGACTCTAATCACCTCTATCACACCTCTAGTTTGTAATGGCATCTTTAAAAGGAGCAGAGGAAACAGAAAGAGCCCAATATAGCCTCTGGTGCTCTGTCCTAGTCATCACTTTTTCTGTGTGTCTCTGTGGTTACTCTTTGCTTTCTCTGTCTTTCTACCAATTCCGACAAGTAGGCCGACGTGGAGGGCGGAGTTCTCTTTTCAGGTTTTAGCTTCTTTGGGAGGGATAAATTAGCCACCCTGGATGTCAGTCATTTGTACTTTTGTGTAAAATACAGAGTGCTGAGAGTGAACTGTAGAGAGAATCCTCTAAGCTGACATCTACTTTTTTGCAGAGTCAAGACTATAAAAACCTAACTATATGTTCAGCACTGCTTTCACCCTGTTTCCTCTTCAGGGTAAAGCCAAGAGCACATGTTTTAATAAAGTGTCACAAGGATTCTCAATGCTTTGTGCTGGTTGTGAGTGCAGACATGGCTAAGGTGCAAAAAGGGAAGATAGGAATTGAAGAACATTTTCTGCCTTTGTATTTTGCTGAGAACTAGCCCTTGATGAAATGTGAGTAAGAGAGATGAATTGGGCATTTTGGAATACTGAACCATTCCCCAAAAAGTTGATGTTTGCTCCATTCTTACTGAAGTTTGTAAGACACTCTGAGCTATTCCAAGCACTCATACAGAGTACATTTGAATACCAACCATGAGAATACTGCTATTCTTGTCCTGGGGACGAACCTAGGGTTTCTGGCTCCCACTTTTTCATGTTCTACTCATTGCAAAAAGAGAGCTGAAATTCTGTCAAAGTAGGAGAAGCTTTTTCCTTGTCAGAAATTCTCAAGACATTGTGGCTCATAGTTATTCTCTTAATCTCTATACCCTTGATTTTTCTGATTTCATCATAAAATCATCATTTTTAGAAAGTCTTATTATTCAAAAGGCATAGCAGGAAAGGAGTCTTTGGTGTGTTTTCCATGTAAAGCAGCCAAAAAATAAAAATAAAAAAAAAACAAGTTCTAAATTTATGGAATACATTTTCTTCTTCCCCAACCCACCTGAATTTACAGAATTATTACATTTCCTTCATGATTCTCCAGAGGTGTAGCCTAAGGTAAAAACTAGAACTGATCAAACTTAGGCCAGAATAAGCTATGTATGCACAGCTTAGTTAGCCTGCCTGACTTCAGTGCTTTTGTGACTGTCAGGGGTCAATAATCTGCTATAAATTTGAGTATTTCTAATCTGGTTTAGGCATGAGGTTTCCTTTTTTAAAATGAAGTTAGTACAAGAAGACAAATTGGTATGATGATACCAATTTGAGATTATGGCTGGATTATGTTTATTCAAAGAAGATTTCTTCTGTTATCCTTCTTCATAGCTATCAGTAATGGTCTAGGGCCAAACTTTCTGCATGCTTTTTAAAATCAAGACATTTGAAAGAGGTCTTTTTGATGCTGTGTATTCAGCCTTGAAATTATTTCCTTGAATGTTGCTGGCAAAGTCTCTCAGTGCTGAACTTGAAAAAAAAGTTTCAATGGACAATCATTTAGAAGAATATATAGAGGAAATGAGCATTTGAATGAATCATTGACCCAAACATAAAAAGCTTCTATATTATTTGAATGCATCAGAAACTTTCTAGTAATCAGCAACAAATCTGAACATCCCTAGGTCTTTGCTGCAAGAGCAGGCAGTGAATTGTTCTTCTGGGGCCCTTCTAGAGTTAATGTTCTTCACGGTCCTTTCATAACTCTCACCGTGCTTGTGTTTTCCCGCATCAGGGAGAATATGCGTAGGCTAGTGTTAAAATATGCAAGCTTGCCAGAAGAAAATCTTTATCTTTTATAACTTTCTGCTTCTCTATAAAATACAACTTTGGATACCGTGATCCAAAAATTTCATGAAATAAATGAAGAGAATTTATCAAAATTAAAATTTGTTCATCTATAGTCTCTAATTTGTCCAAAATGCTTCTTCTGTTTGAAAGATCTACTTTTAAACTTATTGCAACTGAAAATATGTGTATGAATGCTGAAAACATAATATGTTGCGTGACCGGAGACGTGAGGGGCTATAGCTTTACCTCAGATGTAGATCCGCAATGCAATGTTAAGAGCACAAGAAGCAGGCTACAGGCTCTGTTGTGGCATGTAGCAAATTAATTTTATTTCTGACTACCTTACATATTTTTGTAGTCATGTGCACACTTAAATCTGTGATTTACAATATTCATTATTTGACTTTAAACTTAAGTGGTAGATATCCTGTCCCTGAAAATAGCACAATACTCTTCTACTTTTAGGTCTTATAAAATCTACATAAAATAAGAGAGAGACAGAGCTGTAGGAGAACTATTTCCTCACGTACTTAACAAGTTAACCTTAAATGGGTCTTTGACTTTGTTTCTTTACAGTGCTAAGATCTTTAGGCATTTGACAAAATGTAAAGACATTTTGTCAACCTCTGGACCAAGCCTCCAGGCAAGAACCTAGGAGACAA
>CAUYON010143280.1:0-16611 GCA_963573935.1 Arctocebus calabarensis | reverse complement strand
TAAGGCCTTTCCAGTTTGCAATCTCACTGCTGCTGTAGTCACAGCTGCCGGCAGGATTAGACCAAACGAACACACGCAACCACTTGCCAGATCTCCACTGCTTTTGCCTTCCTCAGGGGGTCCAGAAGTCTCTCGCTGTCTCCCTGTGTCCCCAACGGGATGTTTCTGGGCAGATCTCGTCAGCCAGAGATGCCTGAAGTCTTCTCTCCCCAGTCTCACCGAGCCCAGTTGCAAGGAAGCTGTTACTCGGCCACCATCTTGGTTCCTCCTCCCAAGACAGGTTTTAAGAAGCTTAAGGGGTTCCAGAAAATCTGAGAATTCAAGATTTTTAGTCTTATAAACTCAGATGTCCTCATCCCATGTGTTAGGGTCCCCATCTTTTTCCTTAAGTCCTGACCTTGGAATAGTACAATTGCTATGATTTGAAGTTTACCTTTCTTGATAGCTTGGCTACTATGATGATTAAGTCCTGGATCTGGTCCTTTCATACTACAGGAAATAAAGCTGCTTTGTATACTACCAATTGGAGATTAATCCCTTCCAGTTTTTCATTGTCTTTTTTTTTTCAGACGTCAACTGAACTTAGCAACAACCACCCAACTTCATTATACTTACAGTTAATATTCTCTCAAATTTTTCAAATGCCTGACACATCACACCAGCTAGTGAATTCCCTTCTACATTATCCTGATTCTCCAGCAGTGAAACTTTTAACAAATGAACTGCCATCTTGTGTTAAAGACCATCTGTGCTCCATTGGCCACTGGTGATGGGGTCCTCATTGCTAGCCAGAAAGTGACTGATCCAGCTCCAAAACTACATCTTGGGAAAGCCCAGGTGGGTTTCCTGGGCATCACTGTTCCTTCAGGATGTTTCCAACTTGGGTCAAGACAGCCAGGGCTTTATATTTGGCATCTATATGTGGGATGTCCAGAAAAGTGTGTGATATTGGGTGAGGTATCTCTGGGCAGCTGAAGTTTTCTTTTTTTTTTTTGCAGTTTTTGGCCAGGGCTGGGTTTAACCTGCCACCCCCGGTATATGGGGCTGGTGCCCTACTCCTTGAGTCACAGGCACCACCCAGCTAAAGCAATTTTTGAAGGCCGTCTTCCAGTGTCATTCCCAGAAGCTGAGGCTTCAAGTCATTCATTGAAGGAGAATCTGGGTGTATTTACAGTGTCCATAATGTCCTCCCCCTGCTGTAAAGCATATATAGGGTAGGAGGTAAACCTGTTGGCATATAGCCTGCACTTGCTTCTGGTTCCCATCAAATCCTGGAGTCTTCACTGTAAATGCTGAGAACTTATCCTCTGTCCTACAAGCACAAAATCTGCATGAGAGGAAGAGAGAGAGCTTAAGAAAACTTAGAGAACAACATTCAACGTTTGGTTCAGTGTTGGGCTTGCACTTTTGGATCAAGTGCCTGAAAGACTGAGCAGAAGGTTAATGTGAAAGGGTCAAGCCTGGAGACACACAAGTTTGGAAGCAGTTAGGCCCTGAACTAAGGCAGTGTTCACAGGAATGATGCAGAGGCAAATGGATCTGAGAAATATTTTGTTGGTGAAATGCCAGGACTTGGGGCTTACTTAAATATGGGGTGTGAGAGAGAAAGAGGAATGAAGTGTTACTCCCAGGCTGCCCACTGGGGTTATTAGATTTTGGGTGGTGACATCACCTGAGATGGAGAGTAATTGTGACTATGTTACACTTGAGATGATCCGGAATGCAACATGTCCAGAAGGTAATTGCATGTTTAAGTCAGAAATTCAAAAACGACAAAGATGTCTGTTCTCAATATAAAGATTTGAGAATTTTTACATTCAGGTTGGATTAAAACTGAATCCACAAGAGTTGCTCCCTGGGGAATGTTAGAGGGAAACCAAGAGGACCTGAAGGCTAAGGGCACCAGAATGCTATGAGGAAGGTTAAGAACAGGAAGGCCAGAGAGCTACAAGAAAAATACTGAGATGTGGTGTCAGAGAAATCCAGGAACAAAGCATGTCCAGGAGGGCTCAATTAACAGAATCACGTGAAGCAGAGATACAGTATGATAAGCACTAAACACACATTGGATATGATGCCTCAAAGGGTACTGTGACCTCCACCAGAGATGTTCATGAGCACAGTGGAGGCAAATGGCAAATTACAACTGGTCAAGTAGAAGATGGAAGGTAAGAATGTAAAATTAAAAGGTATAGATTTTTCCTCCGTTCTGAATAAAATTGGACATCCATTCCATCCGTTCCTGAGTACCTTCCTGCACCAATACATAGGAAAAGTAAAAGCTACATTTCTCAGCCTTCTTTTTAGCTCAGGTTCTGGGTGCACATTAGATGAACTCCAGTAAGGCAGGAGCCCTCTTCCTACCAGCAAGCAAGGTCTTGGAAACACAATGTTTAGAGTCAGTTGCTACATTGGACTCAGCATTCCAGAATCTGGTCACAGTCCCCTGGGTATGAAAAGACAGTGTTGATGGCAGCCACCTGGTGACTGCGCGACAACCACAGGGTTCGGACTTTCTTTTTCCCCTGAATCCCCCTTTTCAACCTTTCCCATAATTCCCTGTGTTGAAAAGAAAAATACCCAGACTCCTTTTCAGCAATTCTGATCCAATAAGTCCAGAATTTCTCTCAAAGTATTCTAGGAAATCCTGGAAGAAGAGGTTCATAGAACATGTTCTAAGAATTACTATTATAGCAGGAGAAAAGCAGAGGAGAGGAAGAAATGCTGATAGGGCAGGTGCTGAGGCTGAGTCCAGAGAAGAGACCCGGCAAGGCTGCCAGACTCTTCTTTCCACTAGGACTCAGAAGACAAGTGCAGATGGCTTGTATGTCAGTAGCCACTGACTCCAGGTCCTAGGGTTTCTAGAGTAGTTCCCTGAAAGAATACAACTGATTAGGGGTTATTGTGAGAGAAAACCCCCAAGTATCCAATTAGCCAATGTATAGGCCAGGCCGGAAGTAAGAGGACCCAGAAGTGTGTTGAAAAATTAGAATAAGATTGAGGAGTCAAATAACTGAAATTCTCCATGAGGTCAAGTTCAACCATGAGAGAAATGAAGTATGACAGGCAAAGGAGGAGACTTACTCATATGGAACAGTTCTGCATTATGAGAGTCCTCAGAACATGACCATGCAGGATGAGCTGGCTGGACCGGTACAGAGATGGAGCTAACATTCAGCAATTGCAAGGCTGGTGCAGTAGGCTGAAAAACAGACCCACAAAAGACACCTACATCCTAATCCCTGGAACCCTAGGCAGTCCACCCAAAAAAGTCTTTGTATACGTGGTTAAGCCAAGGATCTTGAGAAGGGGAGATTATCCAGGTTTATGTGGGTTGTTCCTCAAAGCTACCATGTGTACCTTTGTAACGGGGAAGCAGAGGGAGATATTATATACCCAGAAGAGCAGAAGGCCATGTGACCATAGAGGCAGAGACTAGTGTAAAGTGGCCACAAGCCACTACAACAGTGGTTCTCAACCTTCCTAATGCCATGACCCTTTAATACAGTTCCTCATGGTGTGGTGACTCCCAACCATAATATTATTTTCATTGCTACTTCATAACTGTAATTTTGCTACTGTTATGAATCATAATGTAAATACCTGATATGCAGGATAATTGAACATAATTAAAGCATAGTGATTAATCACAAAAAAATATGGAATTATATATTGCAAAATATTTCTAATTAGAAATAAATGGAATTTTGTCTTGAAGCATGGTGTAGCATGGGTAACAGTCTTAATATAATGGCAGTAAACTACAATGCCACATTTTACAACAGTGTGAGTAAAAAGCCAACATCAGTGCGAAGGTTGAGATTGCTTCTTTCTTACCAGATCAGAAATTCTCAGGGTAGTCTTTGCAAGAGCACAACAAAGATCATCTTCAACAATAAGGCTACTACTGTATTTAGACTTGATAACCAACAAGCTGGAAAACCCTGTTTCACAAAGATATGTTGTTGAAAATGGAAGAAGAAGGCACAACACAGTCTCAGACAGACTAGGATATGATTGCAAACACTTGATCCAGAATTTAATTACTGGCATTGTGGAGAAATCATTCTCGCTGCATCACTGTTAATAAGTTCAATGAACTCCTCTTGTGCTGTCTCAGGAACATCTTTAGCTTTGACTGTGAATGGCTTCTGGAAAGTGTAAATTGGGGTGTCAAATTTGGAAAGTACGATGAAAGTTCATCTGCAAGAATGTGCAAGTGTTCTTTCATAGAAATCTATCATCATAATCCTTTTGTCTGGTTCAATGTCATGTTCCTCAAAGAAAGCAGATAAGGTAGGCAACATGTATATTTTATTTACATCCAATTTTTTTTGCCAAAGCTGAAGTTTCATTTGCAATGATGGTATCTTTTCAGACAAATCAAGGCATGTTGCATATGGTCCTTGCAGTGATAAATTTAACTCATTCAAGATGGCAAAGATGTCAATCAGGTAAGCTATTTTCTGCAGTTCACTTTTATCGCTGAAAAGTGCTTCAAACTGTAGACTTGTTTTCTGATTAAAAAACGTTTCGAGTTCATTACAAAGCTCAAAAACACATTTTAAAACTTTTCCTGTCACAACCATCTCACTTCAGTGTGAAATAGCGGAGCATTGTTCAGTGCATCCGATTCGTTGCACAGTTGCGAAAAGAGTCGACTGTTTAAAGTGCCTTTACAAACTTGACAGAACTTCTGATGCTTTTCATTACTTCTTGGAACCCTTGTGGCAGCATCTTCATTGCTAATATTTGCCCATGAATCATACAGTGAGTTCCGATGACTTTTGGTGACTCATTCGGTACCAAACGTTGAAATCCAGGTTGACCTCCCAGGATAGCTGGAGCACCATCTGTGCAAACACCACAAACCTTTTCCCAAGAGACCTTATGCTCTTTCAGAAATGAACCAACTGTGTCAAATACATGACATGCAGTAGTTGTTTTAAGAGGTTTGCAAAAAAAGAAACATCTTTAAAGTCACCATCATTAACATACCTCAGGTAAAATAGTAACTGTGAACAGTTTGCAGCATCTGTACATTCATCAAGCTGGATACTAAATATTGGAAATGGAGCAGATTTAATTTCCTGGATTATCTGATCAAGAATATCAGCAGACATGTCATCTATTCTTCTGTGGACAGTGTCATTAGATAAGGAAATTGCACTCAATTTCGTAACAAATTTGTCTCTGATCATAACTCAGACAATGTCTTTGGCCACTGGCAACAGTAAATCCTCAGCAATGGTGTGAGGCTTCATAGCTCTGGCGATTCTGAGTGCCACCAAATATGAAGCTTCAACGGCTGCTACATTTTGTTTGTGGTACTTGTAACCAGTGTCAAGTCTGGCATTCTTGAGTCCATCAGCTTTGCTTCTAAAATAGTTGGTATCCTTGCTGGCAAAGCTCGGATGCTTGCTATCAAATGGCGTTTTAGTTTGTTTGGCTTCATAAATTAGGCTGATAGACCATCACAACAAATAACACGTTGTGGTTTCTCAATTCCTGCTGTAATTATTGGGGTAAAACCATGCTGTAAAAAATCCTCAGTATATTTTCTTTTCTTAACATTCTCCTCTACGCAATCCATTGTCATGGGATGGTTTACTAATGAAAATAATATATAACAATAGCTTTAATAATACAAAAGATGATACATGGCATTGTTCAGTCAATACCGTTCATTAAAGTTTCCTATGATTTACCATTCTTTGTGTTGGTTGTTGTTTTTTTTTTCACATACCTGTTACTATCACAAGGGGGCAGTAGTCACATCAACCACCGCTGAATATAAAAAGACCAATCAGCATCCGCATTAAGTTCCCATGGTACAGATTTTCTTTTTTTCTTTTTCTTTCTTTTTTTTTTTTTTGCAGTAGTTGAAGATTTTACAGTACATGATTTTATATTTACCCAGTAATTATAATTCATGAAGTGTTGTTTTACCTCCAATACTGCTGCTACTTTCTACACAGTAGCTGCTTTCTACACAGCAGGTGCTCTCTACACGTGTGACTGGTCTGCATAATTACACTTTGGCGCCAACTCTGTCACACACACCTGTGTTTGTCCGGGGTGTATGTGATGGGGTTGGCCCAATGATGTCATCACACCACATACTCACATGTGGACATATCTGCATGTGGGCAGACCCGCCTAGAGATGGATAGTGGAGCGGTGTCTCAGTTGTTCCTAAGACCATACACATTTCCGATGGTCGCAGGAGACCCCTCTGAAAAGGTCATTCGACCCCCAAAGGGTCGCGACCCACAGATTGAAAACTGCTGCACTAAAAGGTAGAAGAAGAAGGTAACAAACACTCCCCTAGAGCCTCTGGAGGGAGCACAGCCCTGCTGACACCATAATTTCAGCCTGGTGACACTGACTTCAGGACTATGAAAGAATACATTTCTAGGCTTGGCTCCTGTAATTCAGTGGTTATGGCACCAGCCACATACACTGAGGGTCGCAGGTTCAAACCCAGCCCCACAGCTAAAGCAACTGCAACAACAACAAAAAAAAGCTGGGCGTTGTGGTGGGCACCTGTAGTACCACCTACTTGGGAGGCTGAGGCAAGAGAATCGCTTGAGCCCAAGAGGTGGAGGTTACTGTGAGCTGTGACGCTATGGCACTCTACCAAGGGCAAAATAGTGAAACTCTGTCTCAGAAAAAAAAAAAAAAAGTTTCTATTGTTTTAAGCCACCAAGTTTGTGGTAATTCATTATAGCAGGCTCAGGAGACAAATAAAAGTAGGTTGTTGGGTGTGTTATTTGGACCATTGAGATATTCTAGGTTTATAGTGGGTTGGGCAAAGAGTTAGTCTTTAAGAGGGAACAAAGTTCAGCAATAACACTCATGGGGAGGAAATGCCAGGAATATAAGTCTCAAAAAAGGAAGAGCTTTTATAAGAAGGCAGAAGGGTGGTTGTCTAGAGATGGCCATGAGGTTAGCAAAATGAATTTCAAGCTTCTCTGGTTTCAGGGATGTGAAGAAAGAATACTCTCACCTGAAGGCAGCTTTAGGGAAAGATAGATCTCAAAATTTAATAACCGGATCTGAAGTTGATTTTTTTTTTTAAGGATGTGGTGGTATGGAGATAACTTTTCTAATGTCCTTCCTTTGACTTCTTTAGAGCATCAAATGCATTTTTTTAATTGTAACTTAAGTCTTAAGATATTGAATAATATAAATCACGTGTAACTAGGAACACTATGTATCTTCCCTCATTGTAAATAAAGGCAAATTCTGGTTTTATAGGACCTAAAGTTTATACAGTTTGAGAAGGTTTTTTTCTTAAGGAAGAAAAAATAAAAATTATATGTACAAAATTAAATATGGCTATGAATTTTTATTTGAAGTAAAAAATTAACCACAAAATATTAAATTTTTTTAATTTTAGAGTATTGCAGGGGTGCACATATTTTAGTTATATAGTTTGCATTTTCTTTTATAACTAAAATGTTTTAAAAGTTGACAAATGCCACAAATATCACAAAATCTAGAAAAATACATATGTATTTAAAATTAACTTCCTGAACATGCCTCTATTTTTTTCCTATATTTTGGGCTGCATAATCTGAAAAATTATACAGCATTAATCTTAAATTAAGGCATTTACAAGAGCAATTAAGATGTATTCTTAAATTGCCAACATATTGTATTGAGATATGATAACTGTGCAAACCAAATTACTGTTACATGAGGTATGTTAACTTGATAAATGTGTCATTTTGTGTCTTGACTTTTGTGAATGTTTACTGAACAAGTGGCATTTTGGGGTGACTTTTATCTGGAACCACCAGACTTCAGCATAGCCTTATACACCAGTATTTTAAAGATACAATGCAATATTTGAGATTCACAAAACATGTAACCTCCCCCCACCAAGGACATAGACACCGATGGTGGTACTGTCACAGCTCATGCCCTACCAAACAGGAACTTTAATATATTCAACCTCACTTGATGCCCATCAAAAAAAGAAAATGGAACATGCATGTATAATTGTCCATTGCATCGTCAAGAATACCTCTGTAAGGAAGAGGTTTCATTTTGACTAGGCTCTAATGAAAACAAAACCATCTACTTAAAGATTTTCAAACCTGATTTTTTGTGCAAAGAATAAGTAATTGTGCTCCTCTTCCACCACCCACCTACACTTTGTGTCAGGCACCATAGGACATGTTCATATTATGACCCTGCTTCTGGCCCTGCACATTCATTTTGCACACTTGGGTGTTTCACCCCAGTAGGCAGTGGAAGCATTCCTAGAAGTCATTTTTTTCCACCAAAATGGCTAACAATAAATTAACTATGCAAAGAAGACTGCAAACCACATAAATATATCTCTCGAAGCCCAAAATAAATGTAACCCAAGCTAAACATCCCCTTACCAGAACCCAAAATTGCTGTATCCATTACATCACCCAATACAAGGAGAGATGCAATGCATTTTCTTTTTAGTGAAGCGTGAGTGGAGAGAGACAATGGCAAATTTTCTTTGGCAAATATTTCAAAACTGCAAGCATGTGACCCCGTTGCTGTTTTATTTGGCTTCACAGTAAATCTGACTCTGGTTTCAGGGGTCAAACATATTTCTGCCTTCTTACCAATGGTCATTTCCAGCAGTCTAAACCGTTCGCTCTGAGGTCTGCCTTGCTATAACAGTCCCTAAAATTTCTCTGGTTAGTCAATCCCAACCCAGCAAACTTCATGGGACATCCGCCTTCTTTCGTTGTCCTGAACTATGATGGTATTGGATAAACTAATGTTAGTGGATCCTTGAAATGGAGCCCACAAATATTTGTGATTGCCAAGGCCTCGTCATTATGACGGCATCAGTAATGTAATTGAATGTTCATTGCCCTTCCAAGTTCATGCTGCACCATTATCTGAAGTCCACATGCCATAAAAGTAGAGGATGTATACTGAGCAGCATGAGCACCACCTTTTACTTTGCAAGGGTCCTCAAGATAGTGACTGTCAATGGAAATGAAATAAATACATTGTATAAGAATGTAGCACATGTGAGCCAGATGTACATGCAAACAATTGGTAGGAAAAATCAAAAAGGTTTCACAAATCATCCAACATTTGTTAATCTTGTTTCATCATGTATCCAAAGAGAAAGTCAACACATGATTATGAAATAGCTGCCCAGTGTTGGGAGAGCAGAGGACCCAGAACTGCTGCATCAGAGGCCCACAGGAGCATTTGGGGGTCAGTTAAAATCGAGTCCACATCAAGCGAGATTAAAGACATGCTTTCAGGTATTTGTAATTTCACATTTTCTGCTTCAAAGTAAACTAAAATACTCTGAGTCCTTAAGGAGAAAAGTGGCAGGAAAGCGTGGTATGGTACCAACTGACCTTCCTCACAGCTAGCTCACCCAGCATTGATGCTCAACCAATTGTCCTAGAGACCAAAGAATGGCAATCACCACTATCTCCCTTCTCTAAGCATGGTTTCCTCAGACCTGTGGATGAACAACAGTCAGAAAGGGGAAACTGCCCAAGGAGTGAGCAGCTCTCATCCCCTCATGTCTGGTCAGAGGCTGGGCAGCTGCCCTCAGATAACCCCCACAAAAGAGCAGACTTGGATTCCTCTTTTCAGGTGAGAAATCCAGTCAGCCTCGTTAGCATTTGGTACAGTTATTAATCTCCCAGAAGCTAAGAGACATGGCATTAAATCTGTGTTCAGGTTATAGAGTTACATGTGGAAAAGTTCAATGTCCTTACCTTAATACTTACTCTAAGAGCTGTCCTGATATATCAGAACATTTAATTAATTTTGATCTTTCATTAACTAAAGGGGAAAAATGAAGACAAAACAGGGATATAGTAAAAGGGGAGGCAGTCACAATTCACTACATTATCCAAATTTTGTATATCCTGTCAGAACATTGGAAAGATTACTTCTTTGGGGGTAAAGACTATTTAAAGTATTGTTATAAATTATTCAAGTCTAAGACACTGGATCTGTGTTGGAACTTTGAGAATAGATGTATTCACACACATTCGTATTAATCAGAGGTAGCCTTGTATACAGAAAGTAAGGTGGCACATTTGACGTGTGATTTCAGAAAAGGAATCTGCATCCATTGGGCACTTTATCTATACTATCCTACTCCTCATAAAACTTCACAAGGAAGTTAATATCCTCACTATTTTAACTCAAGAAAAGTAAGGCTGAGAGGATTCAAGCACCTTGGCCAGAGTCACAAAGCTGTTAAGTAACTAAGGCAGAATTCAATGTGGGTCCACCTGATGCAGTGCCCTAGTTAAGACCATGTTACCTTCCTACAGCTCCCAGAAGCCCCCATCAGTTCAACTCAACCTAAAGTAGCAGCCTCCGTCTGCTGGGTGCAGTCTTTCAACTTCCTTTGCATGAATAAAGCCCTTTGCCCCATAAGCAGAACTAAGATTTTATATTTTAAAATCTGGAAGACTATCTCCATGTGTTAATTTACATGAAGATGCAAATGTCTAATTTTGTAAAATTGGGGGGAAAAGCAATTTCAATAGAGGTAAGGATTGTATAGAAAAGATTGTTCACATCTACCTAGCACCCCATAGAAGCTTCTTCTACCCTCAGTGATGACATAGCCCAGATGGATCAATCACTATTCCGTTCCCCTGCCACAATGGTTCCATGGGCTGGAACAGTATCATACAGACTTCAAAATCACATGCTGAACGTGGTAGCCTGGGTCCCATAATAATTGTGTGTAACAGAGCCACCCGCCCTCCTCTATCTCAAGCCACCCTCATCATCCTAAAGTACCAATTCTAGACTGTTGTGTGAGTGAGAAAAAACTTTTCTCATAGTTAGAGCCATCGCATTTGTGGGTCTATTTATTACAAAAGTTTAGCCTATACTAGATAATAACAGGAATCAATAAATGTTGATTTTGTTCTCACCCCTGTTTCTGGGTTTTCCCCCTTTGGCACACTTTGAGGTTCCTATACATTTTATCAGAGCTTCTTTAAAATCATTATGAATTTAAAGCTAGAGTAGATGCTATGCTTTGAATAACTCTGCCAAAACTCATTAAAATTTAATTGCCGTTGTCACAGTGTTTAGAGATGGGGCCTCTAAGAGGTCATGAGGTCATGAGGGCTCCACCTTCATGAATGTTAAGTTATCTCAGAATTGGGTCAATTACTAGAAGACTGGATTTGTTATAAAAAGCAAAATCCGCCTGACTTCCTCTTTCTAACTCTTGTGCCTTCCATTCTCACCACAGAATGAAAAATATGACTCTCACCAGATGCCAGAGCCATGTTCTTGGGCTCCCATCCTCCAGAACCATAAGCCAAATAAGCTTCTTTTCTTTACAAATTATCTAGTCTGTAGTATTGTGTTACAGCAGCAGAAAACAGACTGAGACAACAGATAGGTAACAGTGGCCACTTTTATAAATAATAATTATATAAATATTTTAAATAAATGATAAAAATAATCAGTCTTCTTGCTTTTATCAAATTCCTCTCCAGGCATCTAGGATAAGGTTACATTTATGAAAGAGCAATGTAACTTGGAAAAAATGGGCATTTTTCATTGGATAATGACCCAATACCTGAAATAGAGAAAAAATACTTCCTAAACAGTATCTATCCTTCCCCTTTTACTCTCCACTGGAGAAGTTTGTCAGACTATGCATTTTATTAGTTGAAAAGCTGAAGCAGAGTTTGGATTCCTGGTTTGTAAGTAATGAGTTTGGAAACTCTAATTTGACTTGTCTTCAGTGATTTGGGCCATGTCCTACATTAGCTGCATGCCTTCCTGTGGTAAATGACCCAGGGTAAGTGAACCCAGTTACAGCATCTAACACTCCATACCAGATAAATTCTAAAAGACACGCTGTGTAAATCAGTAGCTTAAAACTTAGAATGCATTAGAACCCAGGATTGATCTCTGAAGGTAATTGAACCCATAATACAATAGTTTTCCCAATGTGGTTCCTGAACCAGTAACATCAGCATCACTTGGGACTCGATGGAAATGCAAATTCTCAGACCCCACCCCAGAATTATTAAATCAGAATTCTGGAGTGTGACCTAGGCTGCAAGGCTAATGCATTGTCCTAATGTAACAAAACACCAGACATTTGCAATCACAAGTTGGTTAGAATAAGCACATCAATCCCCCAAGTCTTTGTTTCTAGTACCATTCTCTAATAAAAGGAAGAGGGGTCCTTGGATAAGTAGCTGACTCTAGAATTGGGACAGGAAATACACAAAATGAGCCTGGAGCATCTTCTAATTCCAGAAAGTTAGAAAACTCTAATTAAAAATAATGGGATATCTCAAAGGGATTGAGTTGGTAACTGAAAGAATTCCAGATAACCAAAGCTGTAAAAATTTGAGCAAGAAAATAAAGAAGCATTATATTATAACCCAAAGTATAAAACAAACATTTTTAATCCTTACTGGTATGCATTATGAGTTTAATAAATAAATAAATGGAGGTAATCCTTACTGGTATGCATTATGAGTTAAATAAATAAATAAATGGAGGTAATAGGCCTCCCCCATCTACATAGAAGAATTTCAAATAATCTATATAGATACTCACCCCACAAAGAAATGGAGCATAACTCTGCACTCATCGAGTGCAGGCTGCACATAGTAATGTCCTTTCAAAGTCTACAGTATAGAAGAGGAGAAAAACATAACTTTATGGTGGAGAAACCTGACAAACACAAAATAGGCCACCAGATCAAGGTCCACATCAACAGTAATAAGTCATGTTGGCAGTATTCTGCTTTGCTATAATGGCATGAAAATGACAACTGACCCTTACAGTCTCCCTCCTAAGAAAACTAGTTGCTTTGCTCAAATCATGAAAACACATCAGACAAACCTCAGCCAAGGAGCATTCTACAAAGTACCTGACCAGTACTCCTCAAAATTGTCAAGGCAATCAAAACAACAAAAGTCTGAGAAACTGCCACAGCTAACTAAGGAGATATGACAACTAAATGTAATGCAATATCCTGGATGGGATTCTGGAAGAGGAAAAAGACATCAGGTTAAAAAAAATTATGCAGTATGAGTAAAGTACAGGCTTTGATTAATAATGAGGTATTAATATAGGTTCATTGATTAAAATAAATGCATCACAGGAATGGAAGATTTTAATAGGATAACGAGAAATCAAGCATAGGAAATGTGAGAAGTCTGCACTATATTTGCAACTTTTCTAAAAAAATAAAGTTTAGGGGCAGTGCCTGTTGCTCAGAGAAGTAGAGCACCAGCTCCATATGCCAGAGGTAGCAGGTTCAAACCTCCGCCCCAGTCAAAAACTGCAAAAAAAATAAAATAAAATAAAGTTTAGTTGGAAATTTTAAGTAGATTCTAATATCTTTGATGTGAGTTTGAAGACAAACATGCATCCCTTTAAGTGAATAAAACCAGAAGATAAAAAAAGATATGTGGGCTCACTGCCCGTAGCTCAGTGGTTAGGGCGCTGGTCACATACACCAAGGCTGGTGGGTTCGAACCCAGCCAGGGCCTGCTAAACAACAATGACAACTGCAATAACAACAACAAAATAGCCAGGTATTGTGGCAGATGCCTGTAGTCCCAGAAGCTATGACACCACAGCACTCTACTGAGGGTGACATAGTGAGACTCTGTCTTAAAAAGAAAAAAAAAAAAAATATATATATATATATATATATATAAAATTTCCAAGTAGTCCCAGCCTTTCATTATCACCTGCAGTACAGACTCAGCTACTATAATATAAACCCACAATCATGGTGCCCTAAACAATAGCGACATTGATTTCTTTCTCATGTAACAGTTCAAGGTTAGCTATCGAGAATGAGCATGGCATCCCCATGGTGGCAGGGCCACAGGATCCTTCCATGTTATTGCTCTGTCATCTCTGGATATGACCTCATCCACATCATTCAAACAGGTGATCACTGTCTTTGCTGCAAACTAGCCAGCAGGATGGGGGAAAGGAGTCACAGAGGACCTTCTCTTCTTCTCTTAGAGCAGAACTTTGAAGGTATATACATCATTTTTGCTCACATCCAGAAAACATTCATATAACCACAGGTACCTACAAAGGAGGCTGGGGAAGAGAGTCTTTATTCTCTGGGAAATCATATATCCAGCTAAAACTCAAGAGTTTCTATTTTTAGAGAAACTAGTTCCTATGGCTAGAGTCTGTTTCCAATTTGTACCATGGTCTTGCCAATACTTCTGTTACTTCTTTTATTCTTTTTCCCCTATTTTCATGGTTTCTACAAGTTGCAACAATTAAGTTCACAAACTCATCCTAGAAAAAATGCTACATACCCAATTTCTGAATATCACTACAATTACCTTCAAAGTACCCCCCTTAAGAAGCTATGCACTGAAACCAGCATCCAGTCCATGCTTCCAAGCAAGTGGGGAACTCTTTTTTCTGGAATGACTATCAGAGCTGTCATCATATGAGGTCTGACAATTAAGTTCATGAACTTGCCACCATGTGCTTATGTTGGCAGGACTGTGCAAAAAACTCAGTAAGGAGAGGGAGGAGCCAAGATGGCGATCTGTAGCCAGCTTTCTGCAGAGGTTCCTGTCCAGAAGGACAGTTAAAAGACAGAAACTCAGCAAGAAAGCCAATGGTTTGGATCTGAGCCAAAAGAAAAGGTCGAAGAGCGCACATCAATCCTGTTGGGGTGACCTGAGACCCCGAGGACACAAACAAAAAGGTACAGAGCACATCATCAAGCAGACAGGAGTCCCCTCCCCCAAGAGAGAGGTTCACAGTATACTCCATACCTCCATACAAACAAGTGAGCAGACTTCGGATGTCCTCCCACTCTACCCCACAAGAGAGACCCTCTAAAAACCAGACCTCCTTCCCCTACTAGTGTGCCGCAGTGCTCTCCCACCAGGCA
Source organism: Arctocebus calabarensis (assembly GCA_963573935.1). Lineage (NCBI taxonomy): Eukaryota > Metazoa > Chordata > Mammalia > Primates > Lorisidae > Arctocebus > Arctocebus calabarensis. The sequence goes on along the minus strand of CAUYON010143280.1, from coordinate 1,706 downwards.
TAAAGCTGTATATACTCTCTACCCACAAGTTGGTGTTCCTGGTGTTCCCTACCACTCTCACCCTGAGGTCTGGAGGCCTGTTCCCCACAGAGTCCAGATTCTTGGAGATTTTCTTGAGGGGTATGGACGGGCGCAGACTGTTGCTGAGATGTGCTGGTTTTCCAGCTCGGGAGTAGTGAGAGGGGAGTGAGCCCAGGGGAGACCTGGCTGGTGTGAAGGTCTCCTAAGGCAAGAGAGGCAACCAGCTCCAGGAACAATAGCTGGAGAGCTGCATCCGTGGGGATGTTTTGAGGAGACACTCTCAGTCTTCTGGGAAGCCAGGGGAAGCAGGCGGCTTCTCCGGTGCAAGCAGAGCAGACTGGCAACCAAGGCACATGAAGGATTTGCCTGAGGCAGTACCGGCCTGGACACAGTGCAGGGATTAGAATACTCACAGAGGGGCTGCTTTGCTTAACCTGGCCCTCAGGGGATGAAAGCTGAGACAAAGGGCTGGAACTCACAGACTGAACAAACCCATTTGCAGCCCCAGTCTGATCAGGAAAAATAGCCTTCACAGAAATAAATTCTGTGAACTTGTTCTGGCCCAGCAGCAACATCAATCAGGGACAGGGTTGGAACTGAGTAAATCGCCCCAGCACCTGTCAAGTACCCAGGTTGTCAGGCTTCACCTCCCCCTGCCAAACAGTGACAGGGAGTAGTGGACTGATTGTGGAGCCACAGAACTCACTGTGACCTAGGCAGGCGCAAACCTCTGGAGCATCTGCTCATTGGAGGAAACTGGATCACAACTGCTACCACCGACTGGGTGTGACAGAGGCATCAACCTTCCCAGACTAATTTACTTGCTGGGGGGGTGCCCTCCTGAGCTCACAGAGCATCAAAGTGAATTATACAAGAGCTTCAAGCAGATCCCTGCTATCTAGTTGCCAGAGACTTTTTTAACTCTTCCATTTGAGATCAGTGCTGGCTAGGACAATTGATTGACACCTCTTCAAGTGGGCTAATCACCCGAGGACTTTCCAAAGTGGTATCCTGAGTGGTAGTGGGAACGTTTGATTTGGCTTTTTCAATTGTTGCCTGGGGGGGGGGCAACTTAACTCTGGTATTCTTTCACAGCTCAGATTTTAAGCCACAGTAACAGATTCTCTAGGGTAAGACAAAGACCAGCTGAAAATAAGACAGAGCCACTTAACCCGACCACACCAAGAAGGTCCCCAGTTTCGCAAGCATTGGTTCTCTACGAGTCCTTGGCAAAATTCTAGGGGAAAAGGTACAGACACCAGTCCAAGCTTTTAAGTAAAGGACTGATCAATCACTACTCCTAGAACTCCCAGCTCAAATTGTCCTTATCTACTCATCTAGCCAAACAGTGTAAAATTAATCATGGGGCGGAATCAACGGAAAAGCTCTGGAAGTATGAACAACCAGACTAGGTCAACCCCCCCCAAGGAATAATCTGGCAGACACAAGCGAGGATCCTATGCATAAACACATGGCTGAAATTGAATTCAGAATTTGGATTGCAAACAAGATCAATAAAATAAAGGAAAAATTGGATTTAGAAATTCTGGGTGCATTTCAAAAATTGTCTCAAGAAGTCAAGGAATTCAAAGACCAAATGACCAAAGATTTGGACACATTGAAGCAAGAAATTGCAGCCCTCAAAGATCTGAGAAACAAAGTAGAATCCCTCAGCAACAGAATGG
>CAUYON010143277.1:0-11288 GCA_963573935.1 Arctocebus calabarensis | reverse complement strand
AGAGAATCATATGGTCTTTGTTTTTTATTCAGTGCCGTGTGCTCAGCAGCAGGAGTCTACTGACACCGTGTTTTCCAACGTCATTGTAAAGTCTTTGCTAAATCCTATGGATTGCCAGTCCTCATCCTCTTTGACTTCTCTGTGGTATTTGTCACTTAAAATCAACTTTCTCCTTCCTCAGTTTCCTCCTTTGATTCTGAGGGCACAATTACTGTGTCTCTGACTTGCTTTGCTTTTGTGTTTCTCCTTTTTCCACACTGCTGCTTCCTATTGCATGGGGAGGTCCCTATAGTTACCCTCATTCTGCCTTATCTTTCCTCAGTACTCTAATCATGAACATTTTTGTCATCAAAACAGTTGGAAGTCACAATGGTCTAACTCCCAGATTATCCCTATTATTAGTATGCATATTTGCTCCTTTATCTTTTGCCAGCGTACAAGTCCAGGTGAGTACAATTAACCATCTAAGATTATTTAAATTCCATCAGAAACATATTCCAAGGGTGAATTCAGGTCCATGATAATACGACCTGCTTGGCAATTTTCAGTATTGCTGTTTGAGTATGAAGTATCAGCATACAAAATCCATCAGAGTTCTCTAAGGGAGTCCTCAAAGGATGTGTGTGGTATATGTTAATTTAATTAAGGTTATGCAATCCTGGGTTTCTCCTTTTGTGTTGTAAGGGAGGAAGCATAGGTAGTTTTAAAAGCCTTGTTCTTTAGGAATTTAGTGTGAGGCACATTTGTTATTTTAAATTTCCTACTAGCCACATTGTAACAATTTCCCTAGTTTAATCTTTGAAAGGTCTCACCAAATTCCTACAGAGCAGCATACTCACATAGAAGCAAAGGATATGTTACATCAAAAAGAGAGTATAGATAAGCATTTGAAGTCCAAGAGACATTCTGTGAACAAGTTCCCAGAGGTCTTTATTCACAAAGCGGGACCACACTCTATTTCTGGTTTGAACTGCCAAGATCTGTAAAGAAATCTAGGCTTAAGGAGACCTCAAAGCAGAAGTTTCCAGTGGGACTTTAATGCCCCTCTCTGGCTATATAATCAAGCCAAAATGACTTAATTGGCCAGTGGCAAACTATCAGTAAAGAAGCTAAACCTGTGGGTTAATAGGTGGAATTTTGGATCTTAATTTATTATTAATGTCATTGCCCTAATCTTGGCTAAGAGTCAAAAACTGGATGTCCAGGTGTCCCTAGAGATAGACATAGACCTTTGACATAGACCTCCATATTTTAAATACGTTAAAATTGGGGAGAAAGTTTGAAATTAACTTTAATACTTTTTATTTTATTTATATATTTATTTGAGACAGAGTCTCAAGCTGTCATCCTGGGTAGAGTGCTGTGGTGTCACAGCTCACAGCAACCTCAAACTCTTGGGCTTAAGCGATTTCTCTTGCCTCAGCCTCCCAAGTAGCTGGGACTACAGGTGCCCCCCACAAAGCCTGGCTTTTTTTTTTTTTTTTTTTTTGCAGTTTTTGGCCGGGGCCAGGTTTGAAACTGCCACCTCTGGTATATAGGGCTGGTGCTCTACTCCTTGAGCCACAGGTGCCACTAAAAGCCTGGCTATTTTTTGGTTGTAGTTGTTGTTTGACAGGTCTAGGCTGAATTTGAACTAACCAGCTCCGGTGTATGTGGCTGGTGCCCTAGCTGCTGAGCTATGGGCGCTGAGCAGAATTTTAATACTTTTTAAAATTTAACCCATAAGTATCCAAAATATTATCACTTTATCATTAATTTGTATAAGAATTATTAATGAGACATTTAACATTTTTTCATTTTAAATCTTCTAAATGTAGTGTCTATTTTACACTTATCTCAGTTTAGACTCTAACTTTTTTTTTGAGACAGAGTCTCACTTTTTAGAGTGCCTTGGTAGAGTGCTGTGGCATCACTGAACCTCTCAGCTCTTGGGCTTAGGCGATTCTCTTGCCAAGTAGCTGGGACTACAAGCGCCCGCCACAACGCCTGGCCATTTTTGTTGTGGTTGTTGTTGTTGTTGTTGCAGTTTGATTGGGGCTGGGTTTGAACCTGCCACCCTCAGTATATGGGGCTGGTGCCCTACTTGCTGAGCCACAGGTGCCACCCTTAGACTCTAACTTTTTATTAGAAATACTTGTTCTATATTTATACAAGCATACTGTAGAAAAAGTGCAGGTTTGTTCCTGGACTGCCACAATAAAGCATCTATCACAATAAAGTAAGTCACAGAAATTTTTTGTTTTACTACTGCATATAAAAGTTATGTTTATACTGTAGTCTACTAAGTGTGCAATAGCATTATATCAAAAATAGTATGTTCCTTAATTAAATGCTTAATTGTTAAGAAATGCTAATGATCATTTGAACCTTCAGTGAGCCATAATATTTTTGCTGGTAGAGGATCTTGCCTTGATATTGATGGCTATTGACTGATCAGGGTGGTTATTGCTGAGGGTTGGAGTGGCTGTAGCAATTTCTTAAAATAAGACAACTATGGCAATTGCCATGTTAATTCTTTCTTTCATGAAATGCTTTTCTGTAGCAGGTGCAGTTTGATAGTATTTTACCCACAGTAGAGCTTATTTCATAATTGGAGTCAATCCTCTCAAACACTGAGGCTGCTTTATCAGCAAAGTTTATGTAATACCCTAAATCCTTTCTTGTCATTTTAACAATGTTCATAGCATCTTCACCAGAAGTAGATTCTATCTTGAGAAACCAGTTTTCCTGCCCTTTCATAAGAAGTAACTCCTCCTCTGTTCAGGTTTGATCATGAGATTACAGCAATTCAGTCACATCTTTAGACTTCACTTATAATTCTAGTTCTTTGGCTTTTCCATCACATCTGCAATTACTTCCTCCATCCTTGAGCATAGGAATCATCTTCTTTCAAATGTTGATATTTTGACCTTCCATGAGTCACAAATGTTCTTAATGGCATCTAGAATGGTGAATCTTTTCCAGAATATTTTCAATTGGCTTTGTTTAGATCCATCAGAGGAATCACTGTCTATGGCAGCTAGCCCTACAAAATGTATGTCTGAAAGAAGTCTTAAAAGTTATTTCAAGGCTTATTGATCTACAGGCTATAGAATGAATGTTGCACTGACAGGGATGAAAACGATATTTATCTTCCTGAGCATTTCCATCAGAGGTACACTGTCAATGAGCAATAATACAGGGTATCCATTCCAAAAGTCATTTTATACATAATAGGGGAAATAGGAAATTGTTGCTAAATGTTCATGTATTGACAAAATATTTCTCTATATGTTGATGTATAAATATAAAAATATAAAATATAATATGAGTTTATTCATTTTTATTATGTATGGTGACCTTTGGGACACCCTGTATTTTAAAGGAATCTTTTTTCTGAGCAGTGAATCTTAACAGTGGGCTTAAAATATTTGGTAAACCATGCTGTAAACAGATATGCTGTCATCCAAGCATTGCTATTCCAATTATAAATCATAGGCAGAGTAGATTTAGCATAATTCGTAAGGGCCCTAGGATTTTAGGAATGCGGAAAATAAGCAATTGGCTTTCATTTAGAGTAACCAACCACCTTAGCTCCTTATGAGAGAGTCCATCTATTTGTAGCTTTGAAGATAGGCATTAGCTTCTCTCACGCTATGATGAAAGTCCTAGATTGCATCTAATATAAGACTTCTGATATAAGACTATTTTATTTTACTTCCACTGAAAATATGTTGTTTGCTGTAGTCACCTTTATCAGTGATCTTAGTGAGACCTCCTGGATGACTTGTTACAGCTTCTCCCCTCACCACTTGCTGCTTCACCTTGAACTTTTGTTTTGTGGAAATGATTTCTTTCCTTAAACCTAATGAGCTACTTCTGCTGCCTTCAAATGTTTTCTCTTATACCTTCTTCACATCTCTTAGCCTTCAAAGAATTGAAGAGAGCTAGAGCTTAAGGAAATGTTGTTTGACTGATCCTCTATCTAGACCACTCAAATTTCTCCATTTCAGTCAGAAATAAGGCTGTTTTGCTTTCTTGTAATTTATATTTTCACTGGAGTAGCACTTTTAATTTCCTTGGAGAATTTTTTTTTTTTTTTTTCACATTCACAACTTGGCTGTTTGGTGCAAGAGGCCTAGCTTCTGGCCTGTCAATCACTAAACTTAGTCATTTCAACTTTGATTTAATGTGAGAATCGTGCTACTCTTCCTTTCACTTGAACCCTTAGTGGCCATTGTAGGGTTATTAATTGGCTTAATTTCAATATTGTTGTGTCTTAGGGAACAGGAAGGCCTGAGGTGACGGAAGTAGGAGATGCTTGGTCAGTGAAGCAGTCAGAACACATTATTGATTAAGTTTGCTATCTTACAAACTTAATCAAAATTAATCGAAATTTTGTACTATCTTACAAAATTATCTTATTAAGTTTGCTTATCTTATGTGGTTTGTGGTACATACAATGCTAATAGTGCTATCAAAGATCACTGATCACAGATCACCAATCAACATAATGGGTATAATAATGAAAAAGTGTGAGGTAATGTGAGAATACTAAAATGTGACACAGAGACATAAAGAGAGCACGTGCTGTTGGAAAAATTGCACCAATAGACTTGATTAATACAGGGTTGCCACAAACCCTTAATTTGTTTAAAAACACATATATACACACATACAAAATAGTTAGTAGTTAATTTTTTTTTTTTTAAGAGACAGGGTCTCACTCTTGTTCGGGTCGGTCTCAAACTCCTGAGCTCAGACAGTCCACCAGCCTTGGCCTCCCAGAGTACTAGGATTACAGGTGTGAGCCATCGTACTTAGCTTTTATTTATTTTTATTTTTTTTAAATCCAGTCAAATTTAGCAGTGAGGAGTTTACCAAAAACTCATTAAAAAAAAATTATTCATGTCTACACTGACAAAGTTATTTTTTTTGTTTGTTTCTCCTCCTATGGGTTTATCTGATTCATTCGTTTTTTAGAAGTACAGATTTGAGTTTGAAGCAAAACATTTGTTTTAAAACTATGTCCAAGTTAAATTAATTCACTGTCTTATGCTAACTCATTATTATAGGGTCACCCTTATCTGAAATCTTGGAACCAAAAGTATTTTGACTTGCATACTTTTTTAGATTTTGGAATGTTTTTATTTACATCATGAGCAAGAGATCTTGGGGATGGGACCCCAGTCTGAAAATGAAATTCATTTATGTTTTATGTATAACTTATGCATATAACCTGAAGGTAATTTTATACAATATTTTTAATTTGTGTATGAAACAAAGTTTTGACTTTGACCTGTTACATGAAGTTAGATATGAAAATTTTCACTTGTATCATATTGGCACTCCAAAAGTTAGTAATTTTTTTGCTGGACATTTAATTCTGATCTCAGGCTATTTGATTCTTTTTTTAATATTGAGAGGAAAAATTTTATCAAATTTATGATGTATTTGCTGAAAATGTCTTTGTATTGTCCACTTTGTTTCTTCTAAAACTACTATTTTTTTCCCTGTAGAACCAAACTGGTTTTTTATTTAGCTCAGTTGCAGCAAATTGCAATTACTCGCTATCGTGAAATTTGTGACACTGATTCTTCTAGATTTTTTTCTTTACTGTTTCAGTTATAGTAGTAATTTCTTCACATGCACTTAATTCTCCATCAGTTACATGCTTTTGTATTACATTTTAGAATTGGTCCACACTTAAATTATGTTATAACTAAAATCACAATAACAAGTGTTTTTTCAATTTCAGAATATTGCAGGGGTACACATGTTTTGGCTACATGAATTGTTTTGTAAGTTTTAAGTTATAAATGTGCCCATTCCCCAGATAGTGTGGATTGCCCCGTTAGGTGTAATTTTACTTACTCCCTCCTTTCCTTTCCTCCTGCTTGATTTCCATTGAGTTTTACTTCCATATATGCACATGAATGGTGATCATTTAGTTCCAATTTAATAGTGAGAACGTGTAGTGTTTGTTTTTCCATTCTTGCAATACTTCACTTAGGAGAATGGTCTCCAGTTTCATCCGGGTTGTTGCAAAAGGTGTTAGTTCACCATTTCCTTGTATGGCTGAGTAGTACTCCATGGCTTACAAATACGACATTCTATAGATCCACTCATATATTGATGGGTACTTGGGGTTGATTCCACATCTTTGTGGTTGTGAATTGTGCTACAAAAGACATTTAAGCACAATTGTTGTTTTGATAAAATAGCTGTTTTCCCTTTGAGTAAATGTCCAAGAATGGGATTGCTGGATCAAATTGTAGGTTTATATTTAGTTCTTTAAGGTATCTCAATACTGATTTCCATAGAGTTTGTACTAGTTGGTAGTCCCACTGATAGAGTGTAAGTGTTCCTTTCTCTCTGCATCCACACCAGCATGTGTTTGGGATTTTTTTAATAAAAGCCATTCTCTTTGGAGTTAGATATCTCATTGTGGTTTTGATTTGCATTTCCCTAAGGATCAAAGCCACTGAACATTTTTTTCATACATGTATGGGCCATTTGTCAATGGATTTAAGTTTGTTACCCATTTTGAATTAATTTTTCTGAGTACTGAGAGGTAAGGATTCTATTTCAATCTTCTATATGTGGCTATCCAGTATTCCCAGCATTATTTATAGAATAGGAATTCTTTTCCCCAGTGTATGTTATCTGCTTGATCAAAAATCAGATGGTAATATGAGGATAGTTTTATATCTGAGTTCTCTGTTCTGGTCTTTGTCTGTTTTAAGCCGGTACTGTGCTGTTTTGCTACTATATATCCTTGTAGTATGACTTGAAGTTTGGTCAAGTGGTTCCTCCTACTTTGTTCTTTTTGCTTAAAGTTGCTTTGGTTATTTATGCTCTTTTTTGGTCCCATATGAGCCATAGGATTATTTTTTCTGGATCTGCAAAAAATGATGTTGGTATTTTAATGGGGATTGCATTGAGTCTGTAAATTACTTTGGGTAGCATAGACATTTTAGCAATATTGATTCTGGTGATCCATGAACGTGATATGTTTTTCCATCTATTTACATACCATGCAATTTCCTTCCATAGTGTTTCGTATTTCTCCTTATAGAGGTCTTTCACCTCCTTGATTAAATGTATTCCTAGGTGTTTTATTTTCTTTGTTGATATTGTGAAGGGTATTGAGTCTTTTTAAAAAGTTTTTATAATTAATATGAAGGTACAATGTTTAGGTTAATTGTTCTCACTTCTAGGGTAAAGTTCCATTTGTAGAAGAGCCCCTCACCCAGGGGGCATGTTATACACCCTCACAAGGTATTGTCTTTGATTTGATTCTCAGCTTGACTGTTAATTGATGGATAGGAATGCTACTGATTTGTGTATATTGATTTTGTAACCGAGTCTTTGCTGAATTTATGTATCCATTCCAGGAGTCTTTTGGCAGAGTTTTTGGTATTTTCTAGCTATTAGATCATATCATCAGCAAAGAGTAATAGTTTGAACTCTTTCCCCATTTTGATACCCTGATTTCCTTCTCTGCCTGATTGCTCTGCCTAGGACTTCCAGGACTGTGTTGAATAGAAGTGGTGACAATCGACAACGTTGTCTGGCTTCAGTTGTAAGCGGGAATGCTTTTGATTTTTCTCCGTTGAATGTGATGTTTGACTTTGTCATATGTCGCTTTTGTAATTTTGAGGTAGGTTTCATCAGTGCCTATTTTGTTAAGAGTTTTTATCATAAAAGGGTGCTGGATTTTGTCAAATGCTTTTTCTGCATCTATCGAGATGATTATAGGTCTTTGTTTTTGTTTCTGTTTACGCGATGAATCATGATTTATATATATTGTGAACCATCTTTGCATCCTTGGGATGAAGCCTACTTGGTCATGGTAGATATTTTTTTTTTGATGTGCTACTGAATTTGGTTTGCTAAAATTGTATTGAGAATTTTTGTATCTATATTTGTAAGGGATTATTGATCTGAAGTTTTCTTTTTTTTTTTATGTTCTTTTCTGGCTTTAGTTATCAGGGCGATATTGGCTTCATAGAGCACGTTGGGATTGTTCTTTTACTCTCTACATTATGAAAGAATTTCTACAGAATAGCTCACAATTCTTTGTTTGGCTGTGAGATCATCTGGTTCAGGACTTTTTTGGTTGGAAAAATTTTTATTGCTGCTTCAATTTTGTTACTTGATATTAGTCTATTCAGGAGTTATTTCTTTTCTTTGTTTCTTTTTTTACCCAAACTGTATTTTTATTTTTATTTTTTGAAAATATTTTACTTTTTTTATTGTTTGATATTCATTGAGGGTACAAAGAATTAGGTTATACTGATTGCATTTGTTAGATAAAGTCCCTCTTTTGTGTCCTGACATCAAGAGATGTGCCATATGCCGTGATCCCGCCATCCCTTTCCTTCCTCCTAAGAGTTATATTTCTTCCTTGTTGAGTTTGTGTTTCCAAGAATTTCCCATTTCCTCAATGTTTTCAGGCTTATGTGCATAGAGATTTTTATAGTATTCAGAGATAATGTTTTATATTTCTGTGATGTCAGTAATATTTCATTTTTCATTTCTAATTGAGCTAATTAGGACCCTTTTCTGTTTTTGGTTAATCTAGCAAGAGGTCTGTCAATTTTGTTTATCTTTTCAAATAACCAACTTTTTGTTTCATTTTCTGAATAGTTCTTTCACTATTAATTTTATTTAATTCTGATGTTTGTCCTTTGTATGTCTTCTGCTGGGTTTGAGGTTGGTTTGCTCTTTTCTAATTTCATAAGATGATTCACTAGATTGTTGATTTGTGATCTTTCTGTCTTTTTGGTATAACCATTTTGCTGAATCCCACATATATATATTTTTTTGAGACAGAGTCTCAAGCTGTCACCCTCCATAGAGTACTGTGACATCACAGCTCATAGCAACCTCAAACTCATCCTCCCAAGTAGCTGGGACTACATGACCACAATGCCCACAATGCTATTTTTTTGTTGCAGTTGTTATTGTTTAGCAGGCCTGGGCCGGGCTTGGTCCTGCTAACCTCAGTGTATGTGGCTGGTGCTCTACTCACTGAGGCGCTGAGCCCAAATCCCACAGATTTTGATAACTTGTGTCCCCTTGTCATTTTCAAAGAATCTTATGATTCCCACCTTAATTTCTTACTTGTCCTGGTAATCATTCAGCATTAGGTTGTTTCATTTCCATCACTTTGTGTAGAATTGAATGTTTCTGTTGGAGTTGATTTGTGATTTATTTACTGTGATCTGAGAAGATACATGGTATAATTTCCATTTTTTTAATTTGTCAAAATATATTGTGACTTAAGATGTGACCAATCTTGCAAAATGGCCCATGTGCTGATGAGAAGAATGGAATGTATATATTCAGTAGTTTGGGGGTAGAATGTTCTTTAAATGTCTTTTAGGCCGTTTGTACTGAAAGTTCTAGAGAGAACAGAGCATTAAGAAAAAAAGGCCATTCAAATTTGAAAAGAATAAATCAAATTATCTTTATTTACAGACAATATGATTTTATATCTAGAGAACCCTAAAGAGCTCTCCAAAAAATAAAAGATAAAAAGTATTAGAAATCGGTAAACAAATTTAGTAAAGTTGCAGGATATAAAATCAATATCCAAAAAGTTGCAGGATAAAAACTTAGTATTCAAAAATCAATAGTATTCCTATATGCCAACTGTAAACAATCTGAAATAGAAACCAAGGAACTGAGCCAATTTGCAATAGCTACAAATAAAATATCCAGGAATAAACTTCACCAAAGAAGTGAAGAAAGGTCTCTATAATGAAAACTATAAAATATTAAAGAAATGAAGAAGACAGAAAAAAATGGAAAGATAGGCCATACTTGTTAGATTGGAAGAATTAGTATTGTTAAAACATCCATATCACCCAAAACAGACTACAGATTTAATGCAATCTCTATCAAAATAAAATGACATTCTTCACAGAAATAGAAAAAATAATCCTAAAATTTATAAAGAACAACAAAAGATCCAGAAGAGCCTAAAGCCATTTTGAGCAAAAGGAATAATATTGGAGAAATAACATTACCTGACTTCAAACTGTGCTATCAAGTCATCATTATTGGAACATCATGGTACTGGCGTGAAAAGAGATACAGAGCAATAGAACATAATAGAGACTCCAGAAATAAACCTATACATCTATAGTGAACTTATCTTTGACAAAGGTGCCAAAAATATACATTGGGTAAAGGATAGTATTGCCAATAAATGGTGCTAGGCAAACTAGATATCTATATACAGAAATATGAAACTAGACTCTTACCTCTTGCCATATAAAAAAATGAAGTCAAAAAGGATTAATGACTTAAACTTAAGACCTGAAACTACTACAAGAAAACATTGCTGAAATTGTTCAGGAAATTAGTCTGGGCGAGTACTTTTTGGTTAATACACCTAAAGCACCGGCAACCAAAGCAAAATTGTACCGATGGGGTCACAGCAAGCTAAAAAGCTCCTGCATAATAAAGGAAATAATCAACAAAAGGAAGAAACGGATGAGAGAAAGTATTTGCAAACTACTTGTCTGACAAGGGAATTAATAGCCAGAATATACTATGTAAGGAGCTCTGAAACTCAAAAGGAAAAAGTTGAGTATTAATAATTGAATAAAAAAAATGAGTAATGATCTGACTAGACATTTCTCAAAAGACATACAAATGACCAAGAAGTATATGAAAAAGTGCTCAACATCATTAGCCATAAGAGAAATGCAAATCCAAACTACAATGAGGTATTATCTCACCCCAGTGAAAATAAACAGCTTTTATCAAAAAGACAAAAAAAATACTGGCAAAGATGTGTAGAAAGAGAAATCCTTATACACAGCTGATGGGAACATAAATTCGTGTAACCTCTATGGACAACAGTATGAAGATTCTTCAAAAAAACTAAAAAATGGAACTACCACATGACCCAGCAGTTCCACTGCTGAGTAGATACAAAAAAGAGGGGAAATCAATATGTATAAAAACGTTGTCTACACTCCCATGTTTATTACAACGCTATTTACAATAGCCAAGATTTGTAATCAACCTGAGTATCAGGGATCAGATGAATGGATAAAGAAACTATGATACATATACACAATAGAATATTATAATGTGAAAAGTGTCTATAAAGAGAACTATGAAACTCTAAGAAAAGAAATCGCGGGCATAGCAGAACGGCGGAAATGACGGTACAAGGCAGTGGGCGGTTGCCTACCAGACCGACTTGAGGCGCTAACTCCCTGGAGGAAGGTTCCGGAAGTCTTGGGGTCTGTCCTGGCGTTCCTGTTCCTCCCTTTTTTGGCCTGGAG
>CAUYON010143275.1:0-10596 GCA_963573935.1 Arctocebus calabarensis | reverse complement strand
CTCTGTCCTCGATGTCAGAAATCCTTTCTTCTGCTTGCTCTATTCTGTTGCTGTGGGCTTCTACTGTATTTCTCATCTCTTTGAGGGTTGCAACTTCTTGTCTCAATGTGTCGAGATCTTTGGTCATTTTGTCTTTGAATTTGTTGAATTCTTGAGACATCTTCTGAATTAATCCTATAATCTCTACCTCCATGTTTGTTTCCATTTTATTAATCTTATTTGCTATCCAGATTCTAAATTCGATTTCAGACATCTCTGCTATTTGTTTGTCGATGAGATAGTCTGAATTGGATGGTTTGTCATTTTGGGGGGGAGTTGCACCGTTCTGTTTATTCATGTTGCCAGAGTTTTTCCGCTGGTTCCACCCCATGTTTGTTTTTCAGTTTTTAGCTATATGAGCAGGAGAGTGAAATTGGAATGGAGACTTCTACGGTTGTGGTTGACCAGCCCTCCTCCTAGGTACTGGTGTGGTGACTGCAGCCTGTACAGTTCAAGAGTTCCAGTCCAATTGTAAATGCAGTCAGTCTGGATAGTGGATGAGTTGGAGTTCTAGACTTCCAATCCAGGGCAGGGGGTGAACTGAAAGTATCAAGGTGGCAAGGAAAACATTTATAACACCTATCACATTAATAGCAATTGGACTAATACATTCGTAGAAGGGCTACCAGACACCTAAGCCCACAGATGCGCCCACAGTCAGAAACATCAACATACAAACAAAACGTAACAAACAAACAGCCAATCACAGAACAAAAAAGAAAGAATTCTACAGTAAAAATGCTTCTTGTAAAATACTTGAGAATAGAGAAGAAAAGCCTCTAACAAATATGATATAAGCACTCTTAGAAGCTATAAGAAGGGAGGAAGAGGAGGGAGAGAGAGAACAAAGAAATTAACACGGGAGAGGAAGAAGAAATGTTCAGTTGAGAATAGGGGGTAATAAAAATAGCCTAAGAAAAGAAAGTGAAGTAAAGAATTATTTATTGATAGCACCTCCAAGAAAAGGATATTAAAAAAAAAAACTAGTCTCAAAAATATTATTATTATGATATGTATATAGAATTGCAGTCCAGCAACAACGATCTGCTGTGAGAGGGGAGTGCAGGAGCGGGGCTCGTGACAACTGTGGGAGGGGGGGATCACAGTCTCTGCAGATCTCGGGGGGGGGTGCGGTGGTGGTGTTACAATTTGCGGGGTGGTAGCACCGTGACTCACGGTAGCAGCAGCGTCGGCTGCACCATGACCACAGCAGCAGCAGTGGCGGTGGTTGCTATGGCCGCGGCTCGCAAAGGCCGTGACAGCTGGAGGGGAGGGGGTTTCACCAGGCTGTTGGTGGGACCTTGAACTTCAGTTATTATCCAGCTGAAGTGCTCAGGAGCCCTCTTCACCAACTTCCACAGCTCAAAGTGTCTTTTCCGCACCTCTCAGGCTTCACCAGGGTCCCCGCCTAATGTAACGTTGGCTGGTTACTCACTCTCTCTCTCTCTCTCATTGATCTGGGGAAAAGGCACTCACCATTTTGGACATTCCAATGTGTCAGTCCGGCAGAGTCCGGACCTCTTGGCTCACACCAGGGTTGCCCGGGTCTCCGTGGTTCCCGCAGTGCCCCTTTCTGATCGTCAAACTCTGAGTTCCACGCTTCAGTGGAATTTTCTCCAATTAGGGCTTGTGAGTTGGGACCTGCTGTCCTCCCTGTGGGAGGGGCCGTCTGCCCCTCCGCTGGGCAGGGGGGAACAGTTTGCAACAGTTTTCACGGTTAAGAACTATATTTCAAACACACCAATCCTCCCAATCTCTGTGTCTCACCAGCTGCCTGTCCACTCCAATAGTTCACATGGGGAAAGATCCAGAGCTCCCACCCTCTCACCTGATGACCGGGCAGAGATGGGCTACGGGACTGTCTCTGCCGCCATCTTCCAGCACTCTCTTCTCTGTCAATTTTAAAACTTAGGTTGGCAGGATATAGTATTCTGGGTTGAAGATTCTTCTGTTTAAGTAGGTTAAAGGTAGATGACCATTGTCTTCTTGCTTGGAAAGTTTTGTTGGAGAAGTCTGCAGTCACCCTGATAGATTTGCCCCTGTAGGACAATCCTGTGCTTCCTCCTGGCAGCTTGCAGAATCTTTCCCTTTGTCTTAACTTTGGACAAGTTCATAACTATGTGTCTTGGGGAAGCTTGGTTAGAGTTGAGGTGACCTGGGGTCTGATATCCCTCTGAAAGGAGAGTGTCAGAATCTTTGGTGATATTTGAGAAATTTTCATTTATAATATTCTCTAGTACGGCTTCCATTCTCCTGGGGCATTCTTGTTCCCCTTCTGGGACACCTATAACTCATATGTTTGAACGCTTCATAGAGTCCCATACTTCTGTCAGTGAACGTTCTGCTTTCTCTCTCTTCTTTTCTGCCTCCTTAACTATCTGAGTTACCTCGAGAGCTTTGTCCTCTCCCTCTGAGATTCTTTCTTCTGCATGGTTTAATCTGTCATTGATACTTTCTATTGCACCTTTAAGTTCCCTAATTGACTGCTTCAGTTCCATCACCTCTGCCATATCCTTTTTATATTCTTCATAGCATTCATCTCTTAATTGATTCTGCTTTGGGATTTCTTTTTCCACTTTATCAGCATTTTCCTTCATTTCCTTGATTGTTTTTATCATCTGTATTCTAAATTCCCTTTCTGTCTTTTCTAACATTTCCTTATAGGTAGAATCCTCTGCAGTATCTATCTCACAGACCCTTGTGGGGGTTGCTCTGGACTGGTTTTTCATGATGCCAAGAGTTTTCTGCTGATTCTTCCTCATGGGTGATTTATTTTATCTGTTTCCTTGCCCTAATTTTCCTTTCACCTCTTCCTGTTTTTTAAGTTGCCATTCCTCTGGACTAGGCTTTCGATGAGTCCTTTTGGTACAGGAACAGAAGGATGAGAAGTTTGAAGAGCAAGAAGGGAAAAAAAGAAAGAAAGAGAGGAAAAAAGAAAAGAAAAAAGGAAAAAAAAAAGAAAAAGAAAAGAAAAGGAGAAAGGAGAGGGTGTGGGTAGAAGCAACTATCTACCAAAAGAAGAGAGGCACAGAAAAAGGGGAATTGGAGCAATATAAGTGTACTGTAGGGTACTTTGACCCAACCTGAAGAACCCCCAACCTGGGGTTGGTTGGTTAGGTCAGTAGCTCTTTGCCAGCCTATGTGAACAAAGTACCCCACCTCCGCCAAGTAGAGAGGAAAGACAAAAATGCCATAAATCAAATCAAAACAAGCAAAG
Source organism: Arctocebus calabarensis (assembly GCA_963573935.1). Taxonomy (NCBI): domain Eukaryota; kingdom Metazoa; phylum Chordata; class Mammalia; order Primates; family Lorisidae; genus Arctocebus; species Arctocebus calabarensis. Next base: position 7,340 of record CAUYON010143275.1, on the reverse strand, counting down.
TGAAAACTTTACGGGATAAAATTGGGGAAAAAAAGAATTAATAGAAACACTTGCAAAATTGAAGTTCTAATTGTTGAAAAAGGCAACAATGGAAAATTATATTTAAACTAGAAAAATGAAGAAATAAAAGAAAGAAAAAGGAAAAGAAAAAATCTTCACAGAAAATGTTGAAATTAAAAATAAAACAACAATAACAAAAACAAACAAACAAAACCCCCCCACAAAACAAAACCAAACCAATAAAAAAGCAGTGTATATATCTTGCTGATATTGTCTGGGCAAGAGATAATCTTCTGGGGTATGATATGTTAATCACAATGTTGATACGGCTGTACAAAACGGAGACCAGAGGCCTCTAATGATTTCTCAAACCCTTGCTTAGAAGGCACTTTAAATTGCTAACTTGGGCTAAGCAGAAGCTTTCCCAGGAAAGTGCTTGTGGCTGGGATCACTCCTTAAGTGGTTATCCATTTATCCAGAGTGCCAAAACCCGTCTCACCCTATGCCCCTGAGGGCTAAGGCTGCAAGGTGTCTCAGTCCCTGCCTTTAGGCTGCTCAGTCACTAGATTACTCACTCCAGCCCGATGCTTGTTCTGTGACCCTGTGGGTGGAGTTTGCCAGGGCAGTTCTCCCACAATGGCACCACACAGCCCACAACTAAACACTGGTAGCTCTGTGTGGCTCCATGGCCCAGTCTGGGGCCCCAGACAACACTCAAAGACCTCCGCACTCTTGTCCAAGTTCTCCCAAGGCAGTTCGACTGAGTGCCAAGTCCAAAAGAAACACAAACAGCTCACAGGTAAGGCCTTTCCAGCTTGCAATCTCACTGCTGCTACACCCACAGCTGCCAGCAGAATTAGACCGAATGAACATATGCAACCACTTGCCCAATCTCCACTGCTTTTGCCTTCCTCAGGGGGTCCAGAAGTCTCGTGCTGTCTCCCTGCATCCCCAAAGGGATGTTTCTGGGCAGATCTCACCAGCCAGAGATGCCTGAAGTCTTCTCTCCCCAATCTCACCTTGCCCAGTTGCAAGGAAGCTGTTACTTCTTGTTTATTTCTTTATTAATTTAAAAATTGGAAAACTAAAAGTTTTGAATTAAATATGAGTTTATGTTCAACTCCTGTGGGAAACAAAAATTTAGAAGTAATTTTCATGAGAAGAGTGAGCATACTTGACAAACCAGTGGAAAAGAAAGCAGAGTTTCAGGACATTTGTGGAAAAGCAGCACTTTTGAAAGCCTGTCTAACCAAGTCTCATCTCTGCCATCACTTATTTCTCAAGCCCCCTGTTGATCATCCATTAAATGAGTGAATTGAACTAATTGATCTCTAAGATCCTTCCAATGTTGACTTTATATAAGGTGTATAAGTCTAAAATATTTAGAAGACAAATCAATTATTCATTTGAAAGTAAATATCATTAAGAAAACTTGTAGATTTTCTTCTTTTAGTGTAAACGATTTTGCATTTATTAAGCATTTTTCCATAGAATAGGAACTGTAATAGGAGCTTTACATGTATTGTTTCAAATCTTTATCAAAAACCTAAGGATGAATTATAATCCTTATTTTACCATAGAAAACTGATCTTCAGTTCAGATAATAAATGACTGAGCCAGAATTTGAATGCTTGTATGGCTAACTACAATACTCATATTTTCTCCAGCACAGTAAGATTGTCTATTGAGATTAGTTCTTGACAGGCCTGTGAAAGAAATCATAAAAGAATATACTACTGTGTTATTTCATCTTAGAGGTGGAGGTAATAATTTTAAAAGACAATGAATGATAATTAATGATTTTATTCATTGTAAAATATGCTCATATTACTGGAAAGATCAGAAGACAATTCATTCTTTCTCTCTTTTTAAAGTAGATTTATTTAAAGTTAATGTGAGAGTACAAACAACCAGGTCAAAATATTTGATTTTGTTAGGTAGAGTCCCTTTTGTGGTTATATCCTGAACAGAAATGATGTGCCAACTCCCCCACCATGCCCATTTAGTGAGAGCACCCCAACCCACTGCCCCTCCCTTATTATCCCTTCGACACCTTGAAGTGAAATGAGTTTTTGACCCATGAGGGCATGCATCAGATCATCTAATAGCTTCATATTAGTATTAAGTATTTTGGATAATTGTTTTTCCATTCTGTGATACTTTACTAAGAAGGATGTGTTTCAGCTTCATCTACTCAGTTTGGTTTTAGGTGTACCTGAATAAGAGTTATCATGTAAAATATTTTCTACAGGTGTTTATTTCTTATTTTCCTGAATGTTTGAAAACCATTGTGTACATGTGTATGTGTGTACACCATCATGTATATTTATTCTTAAATCTGTAATTCTACCTAGGTGGCAACAAATCTGTTGCATATTTCATGCTCAATTAAAAAGAAATCTTACAAGATTCCCATGTATTATGTAGAGATCACCATCTGTCCCCTGTCTAATTAGGTCCATCTTGGTCATGTTTAATGTGCTCTGGCTCTCTTTAAGTAAAATTTTTAAATATATAAGAAGCAGCTTTTTAAAAATGATTGTCAGCAAGAACCATAAGAAATTTAAACAAAGAAATAAACTCCAAGAGAAGCTTAACAAATAGAATTACCTTATATCTGAATGCTTAGATTGAATAAAATATTAAAAATTCTCCTTTATCTCTCATGACTAATCCACACCACAGTGCAAACACAACTCGAAACCAATCATTTTGGAAGCAGGAATTTGGTTAATTTTTCCTTCCTGTTACTTTTCACTTTGGAACACCTTTAGGCCTTTGGGATCTAATTGGAGCCAGAAGGGGAAATGCAAAAAAGACTATAGGAAAGTCTTGTTTTTGTTCTTCAGACCTGACTTGAGGGAGCAAAATGTTGCCATACATTTTACACTAATACACACACACACACATCCTTATGCCTGTGAAATTTCCAGTGGGTATAACAGATGCAAGAATTCCAAATAATAAAACAAAATTTTGATAATCATGCAAAAGTAGGGAATTGTTAGAGGTGTCACAAAAGTAAGTGATACAGTCCTAAGTCTAGGGCTTGGGGCTTAGCTTCTCTCCTTTGCTTTGACATTAATTCTATGATTTTTTTCAATTGTTTCCCTTAAGTTTTCCTACCTTAAAAACACATAAGGGCAGTCTCTTCCCAAGCCCAATTACTAGAGATATGTAAGCATTTGAAGAACACACAAATTCCTTTTTAATTCATTTATTTATGCACTCAACAAATATTTGCTTGCCAACTATATGGAAGTGGCAAGTCTAAGTTCTGGGAATACAACAATGAACAAAATTTTCTTCTCTAATGAATTATAAGTTCCAGAAATAAATAAACAAATAAACATGTAATAGGTTATATTAAATGATATTCAAAAAAAAAGAATCCATGTATGGAAATATTTTTATAGAATGTTTAGGAAAGGCCTTTCTGAAAAATGCCATTTAAGCAGAGACTTGTGTGAGTGAGCCATACGGACATCCTGGGAAGAGTCCAACAAAGTAGGACAACACGTACACAAGTCTTGAGGTGCCTTCATGTGTTAGAGTGGGACAAGCAGTAAAGACAATGTGACTGGAGAGGAGTGAGCATGGAGGAGAATGGGAAAAGACATGTTTAGAAAATTGGCAAGAAACAAACAGTCCCTAAGTCTATAGTACTTCTTGATGCGTAAAGCAGTAGTAACCAGCACATTCATGGACACAGTTGCTATTCTTCCAGGATACGGGAGAAAAACAGGAAGGACTTTGCTCCCTGAATTTAGAGTTGTACCCCTACATCCAATTTGTCAGGCAATTGGTAGAAAACAAGAGAAGGAAATGACTGGGGGAGGAAAAAAAACATTAATCGTCTCCTAATTAAGCTATGCATTATGAACAATTGCTTCAAATTTCAAAATGGTGCTTTCTATTCCTCTTCCTTCTCTTCCCTTTCTTTACCTTGAACTTCCTTCTCTTCCTTTCCCTTCTTTTTTCTTGCCCTACCTTCCCTCCCTCCACCTTGCCTTTCTTCACTCCCCTCACTTCTTCCAAAGGTTACATGCTGTATGATGTCATTTATATAAGATTCTTGACATGACAAACTTACAAAATGGAGAACAGATTAGTGGTTGTAGATATTAAGGAGAGGGTAGAAATGGGTAGGCAGTGGATTTGTTAGAAAAGGAAAGGTGAGGGATTCTATAATGAAGGAAAAGTCCTATAGTTTTATTAATTCTAGTACCTTATTTCTGGTCTTGTACTGCAGCTTTGCAAGATGTTACCATAGAGGAAATTAAGTAAAGAGTGCAGAGAATCTCTCTGCTTATATATTAAAAGAGGGTGTTTGTCTACAAACATCTCACAATAAAAGTTTAATTTGAAATAGTGAGCATCAGCCAGGTCTAGAGTTCTGTATCTGTGTTCCTAGCTACTAAGAGACCTAGGGAGGAGAATCATGTGAGCCCAAGACTTTGAGTTATAGTTGGGCAACATAGAGAGACCCCATTTCTAGAATGAATGAATAAATAAATAAATAAAAATTTCCAAATAATAAAATACTGAGCATTTTATATACTAGCTAATGCCTTTAGGCAACTGAACTCCCTCCACCATTATCTTTCTGCTAAGGCTGCCTTGGTACCAAATATACTGTAGTGGTTCTTAACCTTCCTAATGCCAAAACCCTTTAATACAGCTCCTCATGTTGTGGTGACCCTGAACCATAAAATTATTTTCGTTGCTACTTCATAACTGTAATTTTGCTACTGTTATAAATCATAATGTAAATACCTGATATGCAGGATGTATTTAGGTGACCCGTATTGAGAACTGCTGCATCTAGCACATGTGAAGTATCATTACCAATAATTTAAATTAATATAGTATATAGTGAAGTATTATTACCAATAATTTAAATTAATTAGTCTTCTCATAAGCAAGCAAACTGTGACACTGTGATGAATGAGTTTTATATGTTGAAGTTTATGAGTATAGCCAGTTGAGAGCAGACAAAAATGCTTTTAGAGAAATAAAAGAACTTCATCTAAAAACTTATATAGGATAGAAAAGGGCCTAGAAACCTTTGTAATATTAAAGCTAAGAAAAAAATTAAGATGACTGTTCTCCTTTCTTTTTCAAAGCAGTGTATGAGTCTTTCCATTTCACCAAAGTACCTCTACTATTTGATGTTATCAGAACTTTTAATTTTTTTCTAATCTAATAGGTATCAAATGGTCTCTTACTATTGTTTTACTTTCTAGGAATTTGTAGGACTTCTTGGTATATTCTCTCTCTTTTTTAAATTAAATCATAGCTGTGTACATTAATGCAATTGTGGGGTACAATGTGCTGGTTTTATATACAATTTGAAATACTTTCATCAAACTGGTTAACATAGCCACCACAGCATTTTCTTTCTTATTGTGTTAAGACATTTATTTTCTACATTCACTAAATTTTACATGTCCCCTTGTAAGATGCACCATAGGTGTACTCCCACCAATTACCCTCCCTCCCCACTCTCTCCACTTTCCCTTTCTTTTTGGGCTATAATTGGGATATAGCTTTTATATGAAAGCTATAACTTGTTTTCATAGCAGGACTGAATACATTGGATACTTTTTCTTCCATTCTTGAGATACGTTGCTAAGAAGTATATGTTCCAGCTCCATCCAGGTAAACATAAAAGAGGAAAAGTCTCCATCTTTTTTAAGGCTGCATAATATTCCATGGTATACATATACATCAATTTATTAATCCATTGGTGGGTCGATGGACACTTGGGCTTCTTCCATGACTTAGCAATTCTGAATTGGGCTGCAATAAACATTCTGGTACAAATATCTTTGTTATAATGTGATTTTTGGTCTGCTGGATACATACCTAGTAGAGGAATTATAGGATTGAATGGCAGGTCTATTTTTAGATCCCTATATGTTCTCCAAACATCTTTCCAAAAGGAACGTATTAGTTTGCATTCCCACCAGCAGTGTAGAAGTGTTCCCTTTTCTCCACATCTACACCAACATCTCTGGTTTTGGGATTTTGTTATGTGGGCTAATCTTACTGGAGTTATATGATATCTCAAAGTAGTTTTGATTTGCATTTTTCTGATGATTAAGAATGATGAGCATTTTTTCATGTGTCTGTAGGCTGTGCCGCCTGTCTTCTTCAGAGAAGTTTCTCTTCAAGTCCTTTGTCCACCGTGAGAAGGGATCACTTGTTCTTTTCTTGCTAATACGTTTGAGTTTTCTGTGTATTCTGGTTATTAAACCCTTGTCAGAGGCATAACCTGCAAATATCTCCTCCCATTCTGAGGGCTGTCTGCTTGCTTTACTTACTGTGTTCTTGGCTGTGCAGAAGCTTTTTAGTTTGGTCATGTCCCAGTAATGTATTTTTGGTTTTGCTTCAATTGCCCAGGGGGTCCTCATCATAAAATATTTGCCCAGGGGGATTTCTTTAAGTGTTTTCCCTGCACTTTCTTCTAGTATTTTTATAGTTTCATGTCTTGGGTTTAAATCTTTAATCCAGTGAAAGTCTATCTTAATTAATAGTGAAAGGTGTGGGTTTAGTTTCAATCTTCTACAGGTTGCCAGTCAGTTCACCCAGCACCATTTGTTAAATAGGGAATCTTTTCCCCATTGAATGTTTTTAATTGGCTAGTCAAAGATCAAATAATGGTAAGTAGCTGGATTCATCTCTTGGTTCTCTATTCTGTTCCATATATCTACCTCTGTTTTTGTGCCAGTACCATGCTGTTTTGATCACTATCAATTTATAGTATAGTCTAAGGTCTGGTAGCATAATTCTTCCTGCTTTGTTTTTATTTCTGAGTAAAGTCCTGGCTATTCGAGGTTTTTTTCTGATTCCATATAAAACAAAATATTATTTTTTCAAGATTTTTAAAGTGTGACAGTGGAGCTTTAATAGGGATTGCATTAAAGTTGTATATTGCTTTGAGTAGTATGGACATTTTAACAATGTTCATTCTTCCCAGCCATGAGCATGGTATGTTTTTCCATTTGTTAACATCTTCAGCTATTTCTTTTCTTAGAGTTTCATAGTTCTCTTTATAAAGATCTTTCACATCCTTTGTTAAATAAACTGCCAAATATTTCATCTTCTTTGGCACGACTGTGAATGGAATAGAGTCCTTGACTGTTTTTTCAGCTTGACTATTGTTGGTATATATAAAGGCTACAGATTTATGAATGTTGATTTTGTAACCTGAGATGCTGCTGTATTCCATGATCCCTTCTAAGAGTTTTGTAGAGGAATCCCTGGTGTTTTTGAGATATACAATCATATTTGCAAAGAGTGAAAGTTTGATTTCTTCTGACCATATGTGGATACAC
>CAUYON010143271.1:0-29145 GCA_963573935.1 Arctocebus calabarensis | reverse complement strand
TTGTTTGCAGTGAGAAAGAAAATACTTTCTGAACTTGGAAACCGACTCTGTATTTTCTATGCACAATAAGTAAGCAAAGATACTTGGTTTCTTTCTTTTTCTTGAGACAGAGCCTCAAGCTGTCACACTGGATAGAGGGCCGTGGCATCACAGCTCACAGCAACCTCCAATTCCTGGGCTCAAGCGAATCTCCTGCCTCTGCCTCCCAAGTAGCTGGGACTACAGGTGCCCGCCACAACACCCGGCCATTTTTTGGTTGCAGCCGTCATTGTTGTTTGGTGGGTCCTGGCTAGATTCGAACCCGCCAGCTCAGGTGTATGTGGCTGGCGCCTTATCCCATTGAGCCACAGGCACCGAGCCAGTATTTGGTTTCTTAAAGGAAAATTGATATAAGTAATGTTCCATTTTATCATTTCTTAATAGAAAAGAACAAGTGATATCTCTGATACATTTTTTGTTCCTCAAAAGTACATCTTGGCCATTTTCCTGCAGGAATAACCAGCCTTGAGTTTGCCTTTCCTCAGCAGCTATTGCCTTCTTTTTATGTGCAAGAATATGAAATACAGAAAGGAAATCTTAAAGGCGTTTACAAAAATACCATGACAAAAATAAACACACACACAACAAAATCCTACTACAGCCCAATCCATTACTTTGTTGTCCTATTTGGGTATGTGATCTTTCATTTATTCACTCTAATTTCTCTTTCTTGCTCCCCCCATTTCTACTGTATAATGCAGAAGGAAGAAAAGGGGCCACAATATTCACCCACATGCCATGGACACAGGGAAGCTGAGTGTTGGGGAGTAAAGGGTGCAAAACATAATTTCCTAAAGCTTAAAAAAAAAAAAAACCAACCTAGCTCTATAAATGTATAATGTTGCTGCTTCCTTTTACTGTGCAGGAGACAAAATTTAAGCTCTGTCCATAAACCAACCTACCTTCCAGCTACTTCCCAACTGAGCCACACCAACACATATTACAAGTTAAGGAACCAATGAGGCAGGACAGATGATGCTGTATCATGAAGGAATTAATCACCCACTCTGAATCTTTTCTCTTTGCTGGCTTATTCCTTCCAGATTTCACAAAGCTGCACTAAGGGAAGATGGGTGTGCAGCCCAACGGACAGGAGGGGGGATTTAGACTTGCATTGTCCTTTTTTCTGTGGCTCAGAGAGGATGATCAGCCTACTGTCAAGGTCTCTTTTCTGAGAGAACTTTCTGCGAAATCCTGAGAACTTCTCTGAAGAAAGCATCCTCTGAATTCTGTTCAAATTTTTATTTTTTAATTTTTTATCAAATGGACTTAGTGAATGCTCTTTCTACATATCTGCTAGCTGGTGAAATCCAGGTGGTGAAACCCTGACACCTTCCAAGCCCAACATCATTTCCTTTCTTTGACAGAAATACAGAGATAAATCTGATGTCATCACAGGAACACAATACTCAAGAAAGTCCAACCTATTTTAAGTAGTTTCAGGTGACAGATTATTGGCCCACAATCAGACACAGACTGATAGATCAGAGAGGAGAAAAAGTTCACTGTGCTGTGAACCACTCCTAATCTTGACTGAGAAAACCAGAAAAGACAAGCATCTCCATTTTCCAGTGTTTACTAGGTGACATCACACTGTGGATGTAACCAAAGTGCTGTCTGGATTATCCAGTAAATGTCACATAATAGTACTTAAGTAGCTCAGATGAAGGCCTGAGAACACTGAATGAATTCATACTGCAAGATAAATTTCCCAGATGAGTGTATAATCTGAAATCGATGTCATTTCACTTTATGTTTTTTCAGGTATGTAACTCTAACTCTATAGATGATATTTATCTTGTATAGAACTGTAGTTTTGTTTTAGAAAGTCAATCCCGTAATGTCAGTCAGTTTCCATTATGTGTATAAGAAAGCATAAGATTGACACTTTTGCCTTCAATTGGTAAAATAAAATATCACAATATTAATCCATCAGGGAAATGCAAATCAAAACAATGAGATATCACTTCACACCCACTAGGATGGCTACAATCAAAAAGACAGATAATAGCAAGTGCTGACGAGGACGTGGAGCAATTGGAACCCTCATACACTGCTGGTGGAAATGTAAAATTGTGCAGTCGCTTTGGAAAACGGCCTGGCAGTTCCTAAAAAGGATAAACATAGAGTTATCATATGACCCAGCAATTACACTGCTAAATAAATACCATGAGAAATGAAAATGAAGATACATGTCCACTTGTACATGAATGTTCACAGCAGCATTATTCACAACAGCCAAAAGATAGAAACAACCCAGTGACCATGAACTGATGAATGGACAAATAAACTGTGGTATGTCCATACAAATGAAATGTTATTTACTATTAAAAAGGAATGAAGTACTGATACATGCTACAGCATGGAAGAAGCTTGAAAACTAAGTGAAAGAAGCCTGTCACAAAAGCCCACAGATGCATATTTACATGAAATGTCCCAAATAGCAAATTATACAGACAGAAAGTAGATTAATGATTGCCTAGAGTTGAGGGGCTTGAGAGAATATGGGTAGTGGATGCTAATAAATACAGGGTTTCTTTTTGAAAATGATCTGTAATTGATTGTGGGGAGGGTTGTACAGCTCTCTGAATATACAATACTCCCCCAGTGCATTATATACTTTAAGTGGGTGAATTATGTAGCATGTAAATTTTACCTCAATAAATCTGTTATAAAAAAGCACATCTGATAGTAAAAGTATGTCTACCTAACTTGTGCTCCTAAGGTTATCGTCTTTTACAACATTCAGTGTTTAACTCATTAGCTAAATGCTTAATACCTAAAGGACAGCCTTCACAATTTTCAGTGGCTTTAATATTTAAGGTAATCCTACTACCTCTACTAATCAGTGTGCTTGACACTTATTAAGCTTTCCTCCTGTTTGTGTTCCCTATAGTAATTAGTATGGCGCTTTCCAGGGAGTAGATGCTCAATTATCATTTATTGAATTGAATTCAAATAAATTTCAGTATTAACCCATTGGAGTCAATAAATAAAAATTTAAGCAAAAATACTTAGCTCTTCATGGGGAAAGCTGGTCAGCAGCACTCCAGCTATTTACCAAACCAATATGAAGCATCTAAAATGCAATTATGTGCCTTAAATTTTAGTCAATCTTGATTATAACAGTAAGATTCATCCTCCTAAACTGCCAAGTTCTTACCTCCCTTGCGGAACTTCCTGGGAAGCAGATATTTTCAATGTGCATTAAAGGACAAGACCCCTATGTGCGAAAGGTGGAGTAACATCATATTTCTCTGACATGATAATCATCATAATGTGGATTTTTGCACAGATGTAAAAGTTTTTAGGACAATGCATGGAATATATTATAGTGAATGCTCAACAGCATAAGCTATCATTGCAGGATAATTTAAATTTGCAGACTCCTCGAAACAGAACTAAGCCATACCTTTTGTCAGCAAAGAGAAGAGCTATATGATATCAGACATAAACCAGACCTCCTGGGTCAGGGTCACAGTAAAATCGTGGAACTACACTTTCCTAAATGCCTTATGGAAAATGCTGCTCCAGACTAAAGGGGGTGCTCAACAAGTATGATCTGCCAATGTTTTAAACTCGTCTTTCATATTTCAGAACACTCCTAGGGGAGATGATATGCTTTGATGGGTAAGTCCCTATCACAGTTGTGCTTCAGTGGGGAAAGCAAGAACTGCTACCCTTCTGATTAGACACCAGTACTTTTCAGAATCTGTACGCTCTTAATTTTCTCCTGATTTTCCAGCACTGACACAATCAGGAAATCACAGATGGTTTGCAGAAGCTTACCTGTGCTAAGAGGCTTCTGAGTGACATTTCCTAAATTCCAACCACTTTTTTTTTTGAAAGATACATTGTTTGAAACAATCTCAAATTTTATCAACAAAATTCTTTTAAAGAGACTAGAGGAAAGGTGATCTAGGAAATGTGTTTTTCTAGTGTTGTACTAGTATTCTTGTTGCCAATATCTAGCAGTATTCTTGAAGCAAGCCAGATTTCCTAAACAAGAATTAACAGAGCTTTTTATCTAGCTTTATTAATCAGAGTAACAAACAGGAGCTTCTGTATAAAATATGCCAAAACCAGTGGCTTATTACTGTAGATTTTTCCCAATATAAAATACAGCATGGATAAGGTGGTGTCCCATAAAGTTACTTGGGGACCCAAGCTCCTTCCATCTTGTGGCTCTCTTCATACAAGCTGGTCCATAAGGAAAAAGTGAGGTTGGGCCAGGTCTACACCAGAAGGTGCATATCACTCCATTCACGTTTCACTGGCTAAGAATGAGTTACATATACTACACTTACCTACAAGGAAGGCTGGACAAGTGTATAATTAGAGACCCAAGAGGAAGAGGATATTAGTAACTATTCTCAGGGACAGCTGCACTAGCAATATGTAGATTCAAGAAGCTAGTGGAAAACATGGAATAAAAGCTATTGTGAAAAAGTACTCTTGTCTTTTATTATCACTAAGATCACTGGAGACATGTTTGCATCACATTGACAAAACATATCCTGGTGTATGTGTATCATCTGATCCTGACTGATTCTCCTTCAGAGATGTGTGTCTCACATTGTGTTATCTGCAATCTTAATCCAAATCTTGCAGATTTGGCCAAAGTATATCTCCTATTGGGCACTTCACTAATCATTCACCATTTCAAAGAACTGTTTTAATTACATTAGCTCTGGGCTAGGAATTTACCAATTTAAACCTGGAAGATAAAAATCAATTATATTAATTGATATAATCTCCATAATCTTTTAGTAGCCCATGCTTTCATGTAAACTACCATTTTTTTTTTTTTTTTTAAGACAGAGCTTCAAGCTGTCACCCTGGATAGAGTGCTGTAGCATCATAGCTCACAGCAACCTCTAATTCCTGGGCTCAAGCGAATCTCCGGCCTCCACCTCCCAAGTAACTGGGACTACAGGCGCCTGCCACAATGCCCAGCTATTTTTTGGTTGCAGGCGTCATTGTTGTTTGACAGGCCTGGGGTGGATTCGAACTCGCCAGCTCAGGTGTATGTGCCTGGCGCCTTAGCCGCTTGAGCCACAGGCGCCGAGCATAAACTACCATTTTTTTTTTTTTTGCATTAAAATGAATGGGATGAAATATAAATGGAATTTTTTAAGATTACCACCTCCAGTTTCTTGGGATATGTAAGTGAAGTTACTACCTTGGGTTTTAACAATATCAACTGCCCACTGAAAATATCTGATCTAGTTTGGTAGACCTTTCTTTCTCCCTTCCCCTTTTTTTGTAATGCCTATCATTAAGCTTTTTATTTGCTTTTATATAGCTTTTTGTCTGCTTCTTTGTTTACTGCCTGCCTTCACTACCATACTGTAATTGCCATGAAAGTGGAGCTTGTATCTGTTTCTATTTATCCAATAAACATTCACTGAATGTCTACTGTTGGGCACTGCTCCAGGCATTAGGGAATTAAAAATATGATCTCTGGCCTCAACATACATATAGGTTGGTCGTGGAAACAGGCAATAAGCCTGTAAGTCATATGTACTGGGATAAATGCTACCATATGTATTATACTTCCACTTCATGCTTCCTTGGGTTTTGTTGTGGGAGGGGCTGTCTGTTCGGCTCCTGCTGGCCCACCCTGTCTGAGAACCGCCTCTTTGCATTCAGATGGGTTCCAAGATCTCCACATTTGCATTACATGTCTTTGTCTCCTTCACCACAGTGGACTTCTGACCTGGGCTGCATCAAACTTCTCCTTTCTGAGAGGCTGGACGTGGAACACAGAGATTCTAATTCAGTCTGAGCCCCTTAGTAGAACTGAAAGAGGATATATAACCTAGAGTACTATGAGGTGGCCTTCTTTACCAGATGGCCAGGGAAACTGTGCAAGCTAGCCTAGAGAGAGAGAGAAAAAAAAATCCAACTCACAAAAAGTGGAGATGAGAGATGAGAGGTTCTATGGTTTAAGACGGTAAGAGCCACCTTTTAGATTATGGCGCTAGTCTCTTTTCTTATGAGATACTCCTTTCCTTATAGTTTATTTTAAAATTTTGTTTGTTTATTTATTTATTCATTGATTTATTTATGCTGGAGCTACCTTGCATAAGCATCTTTTACTTTCAATCATATCCTAACTAGACATTTCTACCTAATATGAATCTTAATATATTTTACTTAATGTTGTTTATTTTTATAATGTAAGTTGTGTGGGCCACTACCAGAAAATTTTGTCATAAAAATGCATCTGTTTGATTTTAATATTTTAGAATTCTAATGATGCTTCTCAGGTGCTTGCCTAGAAGTTTTCCATTTTCCTCACTGGTGATTTTAGAATACAGACTCATTTCTACTCAAGGGCAGAACATCAAAGGCCAACAACATTCTTTGAAAAACACTATCACATGTGTACGCCAGCTTTTGTGGCTAGTCAACATTCAGGAGAGAAAATAATTCTCCTTACAAACATCAATGGTGTGTTTGTACTTATAAACAAAAAGGCTTTGAGAATAAATGCTTTGATATAAGCCCAGTAGTTGATCAGCTAGGCTGATTAACAACTACTAACTGGAGACACCAGAATTTGAATGCACCTAAAATACATGGCAGCAAGGTTCTAAGCAAGAAAGGAAACCTAAGCTTTATATTCAAGGGGGGGTTGGGAGGATATACTTTGGAGGTTTCACTAACAACATTCCCACAAACATCTGCTACTTTTAAAGTATATTACTTCATCATTCATCCAACATTTAGTAAGCAGAGCCACGTCAGGCACTGAGAATGTAAAAGGGGCGTGATGTGGTCTCTGTCCTAAATGTGCTCACAGTTATCTGGGACAGACAGAGAAGGAAAGAGGAAACCCTTTGATAAGAGGAGTGTCCTCTGGTAAGTGCCAGGCTGGAGATACCAGCATGGATGGGAGCCCACTAACCCCTCCTGAGCTGGGCCCTTCAGCTGAGTCCAAGAGAATAAGCAGAATTGGGCAGGCTGAGAACAGAGTAGGTAAAGGCAAGGATGGGAGCGTCTATGCGTTAACATCCAGTCGAGCTGCAGCAGTTGCACTGGCAACGCTTTGGGTAACTGCCTGCACTTTGCTCCAAGGTTCCATTTCCAATGGTTTTTACCTGTTCTGATTACTCTAGAAAGTTAAGTTCAATTCAGTTCAACAAATATTTATTGAGAGTGTGGTAAGTTTTAGGTACTGCTGTAGGCCCTGGAAGTACAAAGATGAATTAAAGACTGGATTTGGAAGTAGTGCTTGTCCCAAAGAAACTTCTAGCCTCGTGGGTAGTACACGGTACGTGGAGTGTGTTAAGGAAGACATGTGCATAGAAGTAAAGGGGCAATAAAGCCTGAAGCAAGTCTTTATCAATGTAGGAAGAGCATACTCACCATGTCAACAACAACAGAGCGAGAGGTACAGAAAAGAACACAAGCAAAGACAACTGCCAGGAAAAAGGATCAGTGATAGAGACGGGATTTGAGAACTAGAGGGAAAATAATTAAAATGTGGGAGAGAGGGTAGGGGTTTATCTAATTATGACTGCAGGTTTTCTGCCTGAGTGGATGATCCATTACCTGAGGTGAGGAGTGCAGGAGGAAGAGTGGACTTTAGAAGGAAAGAGGCCTTGGTGAAGTGCTCCTGGGACATCCCAGGGACAGGACTGTGGTGAGGCAGCATGAAGGCAAATGTGGGACTGAGGCCATGAGAACATTGAAATGGCACAAGAAAATTCGGTAGAAAGTAGGGCAACTGGCCAGAAAGAAACCATAGAAAACTGCATTTTAGGCATAGTTACAGGAGTTGAGAAGGAGCCCACAAAGAGATAAAGAAGGGAGCGATGAGTTTCAGGGAGCATTAGGGAGTCACAAATCTTAAATAGCACAAAGAGAGTAAGATATGGACTGGGGAATCTGGCAATCTGCAGGTGTCTGGAGATATTTTCCAGAGGTTTCATGGGAGCTTTGGAGTGGTGAAGAGATCAGGTTGCCAAGGCTGAGGAGAGAATGTATGTGAGGAAGTGGTTCCTGGGTGGTCGGACCACTCTTTTAAGAAGGGGAAGGCAGACAATGGGCATCAGCTAGGTGAGTGACAACCCCTTGCTTTCCTCTCTTCCTCTTTCTTGACTTCTCATTTTAAAAGGAAAGAAGGACTTGATTGTGTTTGGAGCCCTCAAGGAAAGCCAGCAGAAACTCATAATGCAGAGACAAGGCAACTGAAGGATCAGGTTCTGAGGAAGCAGCTGTCTTAATTAGGTCACCTATTCTACAAGTGTTGGCTTCTGATCGTCTCTAGCCAGGAGCTGGACAGCAGCACCTTGTGTGTGTCCCAAGGTCAGGCATCCACAGAAGCAGGGCAACAGGCCCAAGACAGAGGCTCTGGGTTTGCAGTGACTCTGAGAGTGGGAGAAAATTCTGTAACTTATTAATCTGAAAGTTTCTTACCTGGGCAATAAAACCCTACAGAGGTGGCACATGTGTGTGAAATTAGGGAACGATCACCTCCCATCAGCTTCTCCTGAAGTTCTGGGATCAACAGCCAAACACAGTACCTCAACCCAGGGGATTACAATCACCATGTAAACTTGATTTTCTCAGGATGCAAGGAAAGCGCTGAGTTGGAGTCCCAGTTTGCTAGAAATTAACTACTGGCTTTGACAATTGTTTTCCTCTAGGCCTCAGTTTCTTCATCTACAAAATGGAGGGAAATGATGCCACAACAAGGCTTAGTGAGGCTTGAGCAAGTTCACAAATATGAGAGCACCTTGTAAACTATAATGCTCAATGTAAATTCAAGGACGAAGGAAAACAAGAACAAGGCATCCCTATGTTGTCGCACGTGATGCAGATTTCTTACAGAAAGTCACTTTCTTGTGCTGGTGTGACTATTTTTACTCTCCTAAACTCTGATATAATCTTTCTTTCCATCTGGCAAGTGGGAATGGACCAGTTATATTTCAAGTTTGCTAACAAAGACTGCTTAAGGTAAATATTTGTTGCTAACCAGAGCAAACTGTACCATTTTCGTTTTAGGTTATTTTAATGATAAGCTCCTTCTGATCTAGTTCCATTGATACTCTGTAATACAGCATGAAAAGCACATTTGACTCAAATTCCTTCTATATTTAGAATCCCTTTCACACCATAGCATTCAAACCTATGTGAGCCCAGCTGTTGCTATTCTTTCCTAGAATCTAAGATGTAGATTTTTGAAAAATTTTAAAAAATAAATTACACAGGTGTGATCTCTGAGTCAATTAGTATATTAGCTATAAAATGAAAGTGTACTAAATCAGGCCCTCTGTCCACAAGCTTCGAGAAGGAGACAAGGTTTTCACTGTTTTGATCAGTCTATTTTATCTGGTTGTATTAAGTTCTTTTTTTCACAAAACAAAAATTGCTGTGAATAGTTATTTTAACATCATCACAGAATAATGTTATCCAATAAAGTCCTTTCCTTAGATTCCGATTCAAGTGCCACTTACTAAGCATGGTGCAGGAAGGGTGTAAGTACTTTCAGATCTATGATGTCATTCTCTGTCAAGTGATCTGAAGATACCAAAACAAGTCTAAATGGCATATCTTCAAAAAAATGTAAGAAGTCAGAGAGGCAGCTCCAAGTCCTGAATACTCCTGAGTCTAAGTATCTTAGGGTGAGTGGACTGCTTGGTCTCAGGATCTCACGTGACTCTGCTAAAATCTCTCATTCTCACAAGTGGATGACAGCCCTGGTTCTGCATCAGTCTGTCACCCTCTTAGCCACAGTTTGGAACTCTTCTAAAGCAAGTCTGAAATGAAGTTCTGAGAGTCAAGGAGATATTTCCTCTTTGGGGGATATTTTTAAACAACATAGGAGTACTCAAAAATATAATTTTTATTCTCTAAATTTTTAGTCATTCTAAAGCCAATAATAGTCCAACACTGTACTGTGGATTGGGGTGCCTGAGTCAAAACCAAGGGAGCAAAAACAGGCCTTGGGCTCTTCAGCCTCCATGGTGATCGTTTTGCATCATGAGGGCAGTGTCCCGTCTCATGCTGTTCAATGTGGACAGCGCATGGCCACGGCCAAACAATACCTTTCATCTGCGCACTGTTTTGTAATTAATACCCAATTGAATACCCAATTTCATTTAATCTTCATGCTATTCAATCTTATTGATATCCACAGAGTTTAATTAAGCAGCTTCCAGTTGGTCACAGCTACCAAAAGGCAGAATGGGTGCCTAAACCCAGGTCTCTTGGCTCTAAGTTCAGTACTTTCTTAATTAAAAGCAACAGCAGCAGCAGTGGCTGGTAATTACCAGGCATGTCCTATGAGGCAGGTGTGATAAGGTTATCTTTAAAATCATCAGAATAACTTCAGGATGTAGGTATTATTACTATTCCCACTTACTCATGAGAAAAGTGAGACCATAGAGAGGATACATAATATGCCCATGGAGAGGTCACACAGCTATCAAGAAGCACAATCTAGATTCTAATCTAGGCAGTTTGGCTTTACAACTTGCTCTTTCAACAACTGTGCTAGGCTGCCTTCCTATAAAAGCATAGCTGCCCTCATCAAAACTCTTCTCATCATTTCTATCCACAATTTAGGTAAAAATATTTGCAACAAGAGTCCAGGGCTGCCTGGAGGGCTCTAAACCGTGTGACATATGGCCTCACATCTAAAGCAGGTCGCTGGTGTCAGGGAATCCTGTTCTTGCACAGTTAACTGATAGTTTGAAGGTGTAAGCTGCACAGTGTTATTCCCAGTGCCCAAGCACAGTTCATACACGATGCAGAGTAACAGTGTCCTGAATTGAACTCAGTGGAAATTATCCAGTCTTCATTGACACAGTCTGAAATACCAACTTTTTCCAGGTTATAGCTGCTTTAAAATTAAAAGATGAAAATCCCAAACCAAAAGAACAAGTTATGGTTCTTAAATCAAAGGAATCAGTACAGCAGAGTTGTAAACATGATCCATCGAGTATATGGACAGAGCCCGCAAGTAGGTTTTGTTCAGCTACACATTATATTTAAAATTTCAATCAAAAGCCAGTATTTAAACATTAAGAGATTTCATTAAAAAAAAATCCAAATTTCGGCTCGGCGCCTGTGGCTCAGCGGGCTAAGGCGCCAGCCACGTACATCTGAGCTGGCGGGTTCGAATCCAGCCTGGGCCCACCAAACAACAATGGCTGCGACCAAAAAATGGCCGGGCGTTTTGGCAGGCGCCTGAGGTCCCAGCTACTTGGGAGGCGGAGGCAAGAGACTTGCTTGAGCCCAGGAATTGGAGGTCGCTGTGAGCTGTGATGCCATTGCACTCTACCCAGGGTGACAGCTTGAGGCTCTGTCTCAAAAAAAAAAAAAAAATCCAAATTTCCAGTTCCTTTAGACAAACAGGAAGATGTGACACTAGACAAGGCATTTCAATGAGAGAGACCATGTTTGGTTTGTTTGTTTTTGAGACAGGGTCTTACTCTGTTGCCATGGCATCATAGCTCACAGCACCCTCAAACTCTTAGGCTCAAGGGATCCTCCTGCCTCAGCCTCTTGAGTAGCTGGGACTATAGGCACCCTCCATGACGCCCAGCTAGTTTTTCTATTTTTAGTGAAGTCAGGGTTTCACTCTGGCTGAGGCTGGTCTCAAACTCCTGAGCTTAGGTGATCCACCTGCCTTGGCCTCCCAGAGTGTTCGGATTACAGGCGTTGAGCCCTTGCACCTAACCAATGGGACTAGCTTTATCTGCTTTGGCCACTGTAGGATTTAGGTGCCAACTACGAAGTAGATAAGAGTGTGGAAGGTTTGGAAGTGTACCACAGTCTTCTGAGAGTCTTAAGTCACCCTTTCAATACATACTATGGTCTCCTCTGCCAGCCTTGCTGTATCATGCATTGGAATTTTAGTCATTTAGTGACTGAGCTTTCATCTTTGTCTCAGGCTGAATAAACTGACAGCTCAATCTCAAATTGATTTTATCTCCCAAACCAGAATGTTTCCAGTATGAAAGCAACACTGTAAAAATTACATATTGGGCAAGTGTCCTTTGACTGGTTTCAGGTCTAATGACCCCATGCTGTTGTTTTGCAGTGGTCTGCACATTTCTGGCAAACAGCTAACTATACCTCACCCAAGTATTTTAAGGAAGAAAGGCTGTCACTGGCAAAATTTCTGAGTTCTTTAAAGCCACCTTAATCCGTTCATAATTTTCACAAAGGTTATAGGCAAAAAGAAAAGTAGACATCTGCATTTACGGACCCATTCTGGGTAGGTGGGCAGAGTTTTCTTCCTGAAAATGTCTGTGGTCTCTGCAGCTGTGCTACTATTCAGGAAGACTAGAGGTTTGTAGGGCAGAAGCCAAGAAAGCAAATATGCAAATTTTTTTTGAAAAAATTGAGAAATTGCTAAATTAGACATGTTGATTCAATCCAAATATAGTTAGAGATGAACTACACCGGTTTATAATGAGATTTCCCTTACCAAACTTTGGATTTTATAATGTAATAAAAATATTTCCTCAATTAGTCAGTGAATTGCTTATTGAATCCCGTCCCTTAAATAAAGAAATCTACAGACATTTAAAAGCTTTCTCCTGTCTGGGTCCCAAACAAAAAACTAAAATCATGTGAGAGGTCAAATGCATTGCTGGATTACACATTCAGTATCATTTTATATTGAAATCAGCTGGACTTCAAACAGAGACTTTTTTTTAAACAAAGTTCATAGGATCATTTGTAAATAGGAATTTTTGTTTTAATACTGTGTATAATGATAGGGAATATGTAGTTTCTCACCCTGTTAAAAAAAAGTCCTGTTTGTTAGAAAGTCTACAGTCAACTCAGCCTTACTGCTTCCAAGTAAGCAGTTAATACAAAGAACAATAAAACTGTTTAATAAAAGAACATAATAGGCTTACTGAATGTTGCAATCACAGAACATTTTAGGTAAATGATTTTAAAAGGACATTTCATCAATTTAGAAATATTCTGGAAAATCAAATCCAGTTGCTGCATTTATGGAGCTTCACTCTAAGTGAGTATTTCTCCGTAGTTATAAATGTAAGACTAAGTTTACAATGAACCAGTGTCCACCAAGGGCAGGGGAGAAGGAGCTGAACCTCTTCTAATCAGCTCATATTATCTATGTTTTGCTTGCGTCTTTAATAAAAGCAGCTTTAATAAATCATTTTTACCATTACTTACTGACAGTTTGGGGGGTATTAAAGAAAACTGTCCCTTTCTCAGCAGACAGTCTTTAGCATTTGGTCAACGGCCACTAGATAAGGACAGAAAGATGGTTCCTGCCTTGAGGAATGTCCATTCCAACAGGAAAAGAGAAAGATGACAAAAAAAAAACAAACAACAAACAAACAAACAAACAAAACATTGCTCTCTGTTATGTAGTACAAGCTGTTTCTTACTAATTTATGGACAAGATAGATGACTATGTTAGATTTACAGTCATTCTG
Organism: Arctocebus calabarensis; assembly: GCA_963573935.1. Taxonomy (NCBI): domain Eukaryota; kingdom Metazoa; phylum Chordata; class Mammalia; order Primates; family Lorisidae; genus Arctocebus; species Arctocebus calabarensis. Next base: position 15,670 of record CAUYON010143271.1, on the reverse strand, counting down.
CTAATAAAAAATGAAAACAATTCCACCTTCATAAGGAACTAAGGCTTCTGAAGAAAGACGAGACTTCAGCTCAAAGAGAAAAAGAAAAGTGTTACAATTTTAAAATGTCACTTAACAAGCAACCTATCTGCTACTTTAAATGGGTATGCTTATTTCCTAATAACAGTTAGATGACATACTTGATTATTATTATTATTTTTTGAGTTAGAGCCTCAAGCTGTCGCCTTGGGTAGAATGCTGTGGCACCACAGCTCACAGCAATCTTCAACTCCTGGGCTCAAGCGATTCTCCTGCCTCTACCTCCCAAGTAGCTGGGACTACAGGTGTCTGCCACAAGGCTTGGCTATTTTTTGGTTGCAGCTGTCATTGTTGTTTGCCGGGCCTGGGCTGGATTTGAACCTGCCAGCTCAGGTGTATGTGGCTGGCGCCTTAGCCGCTTGAGCCACAGGCCCCGAGGCGTCATACTTTATATATATATATAATTTAATAAATTATAAGTTATGATTTAGATCTAGTTAATGATTCAACTCAGCTTCAAAAAAAAAAGAAAAATCAAAGCAGGGATCCTTCCATTGTAATGCATTTTTGCCATTTATAACCAGTAAATGCTCCAACCCTAAACATGTTGTACATTGTATCTGCTACAAATTTAAGCAGACTTGACATTACTTACTACACAGTCCACTGACTTGATCTTAATCAATACTTTTTTTTTTTTTTTTTTTTTTGAGACAGAGCCTCAAGCTGTCGCCCTGGGCAGAGTGTTGTGGCATTACAGCTCACAGCAACCTCCGATTCCTGGGCTCAAGCGAGTCTCCTGCCTCTGCCTCCCAAGTAGCTGGGACTACAGGCGCCCGCCACAACGCTTGGCCATATTTTTGGTTGCAGCTGTCATTGTTGTTTGGTGGGCCCGGGCTGGATTCAAACCCGCCAGCTCAGGTGTACGTGGCTGGCGCCTTAGCCCGATGAGCCACAGGCGCCGAGCCTCAATACTCTTTTTTAACAAATGCTTGTCCCATAACATACCCCATTATAAATCTTATAATATAGAGAAGTCTTAGTATAATCATTATCCTTCTTAAATAACAAGACCACTTCTCATAAGGAAGCTACTTTTCTGAGAGTGGCACAGCAGCATACATGCTGCCCCAATCAGGGTAACATAAGTGGGGAAAACAAAACAACCCTTGATTTATCTCAGTGCCCCATCTGTGCTAACTGCCTCAGGCTCAGCCATGTCTCAGCTCCCAGGTGCACTCAACCACATCTATCAAAATATTTACCCCTAAAATAGCTTTCTGAAAGTAGAATGTCCTTTTTGACAATTCGTAATTAACCAGCAACTCTAAACTTTTGGAGATGGCAGATCACATGAATCCACTTACTAAAAAAAAAAAAAAAATTCCCTTCATGGTGGCTCTTAGAGTTCATGATTCACAATGATTATACAGATGCAATATATTTAATATACTTTCCATTTTCACAATTGAAACCTCTAGCTGAAAGTACCTCAATTCAAATTTCACCCTGGTTCTCACTGTGAGCTGAATCTCTGCTGAATGGTTAGGAGGAAAATAAAATTAGGAAGAAACTTCACCAGCCGGGCTTATCAGCATTACACGTAGCTAGTGGAAGCATTAAAGTCCCTGGCAGTTTTTGAACAGGCTGAAGGAAATTTCAGCTTCTAGGACTTCAATTTATGTTACAGATGAAAACCAGAACAACAGGCAAAAGAAAAAGAAAAAGACCTTCCTGACCGAAGCAAAAGCATACCAAAAACCTACACCTTTCAACATTCAGCACTCACTGCTAGGGAAATACCTCTACCATACTGTCAACATGGTTGCTGCTGAATCAGTATCTAAAACAATAGGTCAGCACCTTGAATCACCCGAAGTGTGAAGGGCGAGTGGAAAGGTCAGTTCCAGCATGCCTCACAAAGGCACACACAGTGAGTAGTCCACATGCCGTTGCGCCCTGTGCCCCAGCAGGCTGCCCTGGGGCTTCTGTGCCACTCTCAACTTCCTATATTTTGAAGGAACCAGACGGCTGGCAAGCCAACCTGCCAGCATGGCCAGGAGGGAATGCTCTGGAGGATGTTACTGGGAGCACCTGAAGGCTCCGAAGATTGCTTAGTATTCTCTGCAGGAATGTGCCGCTTATTCTGCATAGGCTGGGAGAATTTCTGTAACTCTCCTCTCTATTTATAAATAAAACAAAGCAAAACTAAACTAAAAAAATAAAATGTTCATGCTTCCTCCTTTCTACAACAACTAAGATCATCATTCTTTAATTACCATCTATTAAAATCTACTAAAATATTTCTTAGGCTATGGGCATAACATTTTTGGATACAGATAATTAATTTTCAGGATCCCAAGTATTTTTTGGAGTCCCCACCCCCCAATGATACTGCATCAAGTATACTCAAAATTGTATCCATAACCCAATTAAAAATAACTTTCTGGCCAAAACACGTTTAAAAGAATTTTTGGATTTTTGCTTTGGAAATTATTTGGCCGCTTATAATAATTATTTGGCTATTTATAATTTGCTGTGATTTCCAAGTAATTATCACAAAATTTAAAGAAGATGAGAAATAATTTGGCTTTATATTTGTGCAAAGACTTATATTTGGATCCTGTACTTTTTGACTCTAAGTCAATGTTTTCTTTCCGCGATCACCAACATTTTTGAGGTCCTTGAAAAGTACCATATTATTTATTCATTGTATCCCTACACCTACTGAATAGCATGGCCTTGACTGCAAAGATAGTGGCAATTTGCCATAGGAACTAGCAGGAAAGATATAGGGTGTGCATGGGGGCAGGGAAGCCTAGGTGAGAAGGGTGGATGAGAACCCATGTCACAGAGCCTCAAACTGAGTAAGGCAGCAGACAGGGTATCTCATCATTCAACAATCCTTCTGTGTATATCCAATAGGGGACAGAAGAAGAAGAAAGCACTTCCCTTCCCTTTAAGGAATTCATAATACAGGGGAGGACATAGGACTTGAATATATAGGGTATATTCAGAGTATAAGGCAGAGTATGAAAGTTGCTGTAAGAAAGATCTTGGTTCGGCACCTGTGGCTCAAGAGGCTAAGGTGCCAGCCACGTACACCTGAGCTGGCGGGTTCGAATCCAGCCCGGGCCCGCCAGACAACAATGACGGCCGCAACCAAAAAATGGCTGGGCATTGTGGTGGGCGCCTGTGGTCCCAGCTACTTGGGAGGTGGAGGCAGGAGACTTGCTTGAGCCCAGGAGTTGGAGGTTGCTGTGAGCTGTGATACCACAGAACTCTATCCAGGGTGACAGCTTGAGGCTCTGTCTCAAAAAAAGGAAGATCTTAAATACCATCAGAACGCCAAGGAAGGAATTATTACCAAGGCCAGCAGAGCACAACTCAGGGGGAGCTGTCTGCAGTGCTGTCAATGTGAATGGTGTCCTACACAGTTATGCAGTGCTGTGGGCAAGGCTGGGTGAAAGACTTCCCAGAAGAAATGGCATTTGCCAGGTCAGTGAAGGAAGCTCTTCCACTTACCAACAGAGTGGTCTCTGTGAGTTTCTAATTGCTCATCTGTAATAGCAATGATACTTAACTTCACTGGTTATTAGAATGAAACAAGAAAAGTCTCTGTATACAGCCAATCCACCCTTCCTTAACCTCCTCCTCCTTTTCTTCTTTATTCAAAAGTTCATGGAGCTTCTACCATATGTCATTCTACCAGGCACCACATATACAGTGAGGGACAATATCCATAAGAGTCTACTTTTATGAAGTTTACAGTAAAATGAGACTATTCTGTTATTAATTACTCTATAATCAGTGGTAGGAGGAAGGTGGGTCAAGTAGAAGAGTGAGTGTGAGCAAAAGCAAAGTAAAAGGTGTGTTCAGAAAACAACCAGTTACCCATTTGGTTTTTTTTAATTAAATCATAAAGAGGTAGATCATATATACATTAATGCATTTACGGGGTACAATGTGCTGATTTCATATTCAATTCAGAATGCTTACATTGTATTGGTCAATACATCCCTTACCTCATTTACTTAATAATTGAATTAAGACATTTATACTCTATACTTAATAAATCCAACATATCAGTTCCCAGTTTGTCAGGAGTAAAGAGGAGGGGTTTCAGAAAGTGAGCAATGCAGGGTAAGACCAGCAAAGAAGAGTCGGAAAACACTGAGCAGCAGCAGGGCCGACTAGACCAGAGCGGCCAACAGATCTTATCTAGCGTCTCCCTTCTGCTCAATCGGCAAGGGCTTCCTGGAAGGCTGTTGTGAACTCGTGACTGCCAATGTTGGCCTTGGGAACTGTAGAGGCTGTGGGTGACCTGTCAGTGGTGGACTATGAATTCTCTGTCTAAATGAATTCAGTAGCCTGTGTTTATGGAAAGCCTCCTCTGCAAGAATCTGTGTATTTCTTTGGCAGACATCTTGAGCAGGAAAGAAGACCCAGCGGGAGGCAGACCTTCAGCTGACCCATCTCACAAGCAGAAGGTCATGAGAACAAAGGATCAGAGGGTGCTAGTGACTGGTCTAACGAATCGCCTAAGCATGGAATTTAGGTGGGCTGAATCACTAAAACAGAGTTAATGCACTGGAAAAAGTAAAAGAGGCTGGAGGAGGATTCCAGCTCTTCCGTTTATTAGCTCATTATGCCACTTAATTATTCTGAACCTCAGTTTCTCATGATAAAAAATCTGGACACGAATGCTTATCACATAGGGTTGTGAGAATGAGTAAAACACACTGTACACTACCGAAAACACATTAGGAGGATCGATAAATAGTACTTCCTTCCCCCTTCTCCTGAAGGGACTAGAGATCCATATGTAGAATATTTTGTAGGTCCAGAGAGAAGGAATCAAAATTTGAGGAGGTGGGAGGGTGAATATCCAGTGTGCCTGGGCAGGGCAGCAAAACAAAAAATACAAATGAGTAGATTTCAGGCAGTTAGGGAGCAGAGAGATGAGGACGGCTCCTTGGTGTGGCCGGCTGTCCACTGGGCACGGTCGTACATGTGGGAGACCATGGGAAGATACAGGCAGGAGTCAGGAGGGGTCCTGGAGAACTCCTCTGGTAGAAGTCACAGCCCACTGGGCAAAACAATTTTTAACCAAAAATTACAATGTATGATGATTTGTGGCCAAGAATTAAGTAAAAGTGACATGAGAGAGCTAGAAAGCAGGGGAGAAGGTGTGAGAGAAATCGGAGAAAGTTTCCCAGAAGCTACAATGAAAGTTGCATCAAAGGACAGCAAATGTTTTCCAAATGGAGAGAGAGAGTAAGATGTTATTCTACAGAGAATAAAGAATATGTGGAAAGGAAGGGGGTGTGTGTGAAGATCATACAGGATAAAAACAGGAATGGGAAAGGTGGGGGAGTGTCAGGTGCTGAAGCTATTTAAGATTCATTATTCTATCATTATTTTTACCTTTAGATTGGCCTGAAATCTTATAAGACGAAAAAAGAATAGGTTCTTCTCATTAGAATTCTACCCCTAGCCAATGACACAGAAGATGCATTTATCTTACAAAGAAAATAATAACCTAATTAGGCAAATCAATATGCACAGAACTGGAAATATTATGACCCATATGCAAAAAAACTGTCCAACTGGAAACTGGTAGGTGACATTGCGTTAACCGAGAGAAGGACTTGACTCAACTTGGACAGCACTTAGATTTTTAAAGCTAGTGTGTTTTAAAAAGAATTCAGTGAGTAAAATCACTAAATTGAGAGGAATAAAATGAAATTAATACAAGAAACATTCATTGAATTTTCAAAAATCCTGTTTCACTAACTTACTTTGGAACCCCCTTCATGTTTAGTAAATAAGTTAAAAACAAGTTTTTTGTTTCGCTTTCATTATTAGTCTGTTTTGAAATCTTGATTGCCCGATGCTTTCTTTTATTCTTGGGATCTCCAATCTGCTTAACAGTAGGGGTTAAGCTGGCCTGTCACTGGAGTGGGCAAGTTCCACAATAACTTTTATCACTTCTACAGTGTAGAGCAGAAACACAGTCTGAGAGCCCTTGTCTCAAGAGCACTGCAAGTCCCAAGAGAATGACATCACCATGTACGCAGGTGAATCATCTGCAACACAGTCCAGTTTGCAAATGAGAGGCACCGGACACAGCACCAGTGATGCTGCACGGGCAGAGGACGCCCCCAGGGGAAGAGGCTTTAGAAAAGCTGGGGCACCTGCTAACTCCAGGTCCAGCAGGAGACAGGAAGATTATCAAGGAATGACCACATCTGTGTGATCTCCGGACTCTAACACATGATACCGCAACCCAATCTCACGGGTATCGGAAGGCCACCAGCTGACCTGAATCTGCAATATGAGCACGAAGAAAGGCCAGAATTAAGATAATGGTCTTTAACTTTACTATTCACTACTTAAGACCACACCGAGCCAATGAAAAATGATCATACTGTAGTGTAAGTAAAAATTTAATAAAAACTAATTGCAATCTTAAATATGTCCATAAACTGTTAAGTTGAAAAGGTAGTTTTAAAATACACCTCTCATTTTTTGAACGAAATTCAAATTTAGGACGATGTAGGAAGGCAGTTCAAACAAAAGCTAATTTTGTTTAATGAACTAACCAGGAAGGCATTGTGAAAGTATTGTGCAACTAAATGCTTAGCTAATTACTGTGAGATCAAATAACTGTTACCATAGTTACCGCACACTGTTTTCCATAATAACTTTTATCACTTCAATAAATCTTTGTGACGCAACAAATATAAAAAGTTTACTGTAACATGACTATAATGTTTGGGAAGGCACACAGTGATGGCTGACCTACTGAAATTACCTTCCCATATTTGTCAGTGAATAAGGGATGGTACCAGTATCTGGCTGACTCAATATAAAATGTTCACTGGCTTCTTTAATAGGCTGTAACACCTCAAAGTTGAATTTAGCTAGTCCTGTCATTCAACAGGAAAGTCAGTGGCCATTTCAGTATTATACTTTGTCTCTGAATGAGAATAAAAATAACAGCAACTATTTATGAAGCAGTAACTGTCAGGTTCTATGCTACGGACCTGACACGCTAATCAATAGCAACCCTTCCCACATTGCTGTCGGAAAGGATCCTGCCCAATGTCACCCTCCCTTTAGGGAGGGATTTCAGCCCAGGCCTAGCTCCAGTCACTTCTCTTTCCAGCATACTACACAGCCTTATCTTTTTAAAAAAGACATTCTATAATTGTTTTATTGCTGCTGTATAAGAATGTCACAAGAGACTCTGTGACACAATGACTGACTAGTCTGTTAGCTAAAATGATGTCATCAATCCACTAGAAAATGAACACGCTTTCCCTGGATGTACTAGTAGGAGTTGAGACTGGTTATTAATACATATCTCCCCTCCACCCCCGTATGCAGGACTTAGTCACTTGGTTACCTTCATTCTTTCTGTATCTGGCTTATCTAGATCTAAATGTTGCGGTTTTTGAATAAGTTAAATGGAAACATGATATAATAAGACTGACAAATAACTCAGCCTGGTTATGAGTGTAATAACAGAAAAAACTTACAGATTCAAAATTTAATTCTACCAATATGTGGCTGTACAGCCTTAGGCAAGTCACTGAGTACCGAAGGGTTTTCCCACCTGGAAACCGAGGCAATAATCCCCACCTACTAACTCAGGGATATTATGCAGATTAATTATTTAACGTTGAGTTCTTTGAAGATATAACAAGGTAAGTATAATAATCATTATCAAGGTGAAACATAAACACATATATGATTACAGAGTCATTAAAAACCAAGACTGGCAACCTGTATCAAGAGAGTACCCCAACACAATAAAATCAAGGATGTGTTCCTCCAGAACCCTGATGGAGAAACCCTAGGAACTCAGTCCCATGAAACCTGATGCACACCCATTCAGTACTATTTCAAAGGTCTCAGGTTTAAGGGGTCAAAAGCTATTTTATTGTTGGTTTTAAAGATGAACAGCTTGGATTAATGTGAGGGACTGAATCAGCCTGTGATGACTCAGTTGCTGTGATCTTTCAAGTCACAGATAGCCAGAGGCTGATACCAGTCTTACACACCCCTCCCACTGCCAAGGTATTTAAGGCCGAAACTTGTCCTTGACTCTACCCTGTCTCTTACTCTTTCCTGTCTCTTCATTCAGCTGATTACCACTACCTCCTAGTAGCTTTCAGTTCAAATCCTCCTTGGTAGTATCTCTGTCTGCCTTAACAATAAACACCTTAAGCCAGACCGTCCTCACTGCCCTCATCACTACGGCGGTCTTATAACTGGCCTCCTCATCCCCACTTTTCCGCCTTAAATCTACTCTTCACTCCACCCAGAATGTCAGACAATGCTGATCATGACTTGTCCTATTTGAAACAACTAAATGCCCAATTCCAGGCCTTCGGGATAAAATTCAGATTCTTCAGCAAGTTGTATGGCTCCAGCATACTGTCTCCAACTCCTTTTTAACCGCTCCCCACATATTCTAGTTACTCTGTCTGTTCCTTTAGCTCCTTATGCTTACTGTTACTGCATTTACCATGCTGTACGGAAAATCTCTGCACTTGTGAAGATACGAGCCTTGAAGAACCGTAACAGCAGTGACTGTTCTTCAGTGTGGTATAAAGTACATACGTACTCAGTATGTTGAATGAATGAATGAATGAAGGCTTCCAGAGGACAAGTCAACCAGTTATGTTAACTTATATTTTACATACTTAGCTTGGTCAAAGGCTTTTGAGCAATTAACTTGATCGTCTTTAATAACGATTGGAGATGATGATGACGACTGATTCAGGATATCCTGTTATTGAGACTCAAGTGAACTAAGTTATCCTTTGTGATGCAGACCTTCAAGTTTGCCTTCTAAGCTTTTAGATTTAATCTGGTTCTATGAACTGTGGCAAGAAACAAATATTCAAATCATAAAACAAAAGTATTAATGATTTTACAGAAAGCTGTGATCACTGAATAGTCATATTTATCAGAACTCCTGTTCTAAAAAACTATTTTTTTTATCAAAGTCATGACAGGCACAGGAAATAAATTAATCAGACAGTGAGTAGAATATAGAGGATTATTATTTGTTTGCTCCATAGATACAGAGAAAAAGTTACAGAAAAACAGGATTTTACTTCCTTGCCCCGGAAGGCTATTGGACATAAAACCAAATCAGCTACATATAAACCAGCTCCTCTTACTCAAATACATCTTAATCCATTTTGGGTAATGAGCAAAGGTAACTATGCACAAGCAACTCACAGTTTGTGGAAATTACACAGAGAACTATGAAACTTAAAGAAAAATTAAAAAAAAAAAAAAAACCATGATTTTCTCACTGGTATCAGTCATTTTTTAAAAAAGTCTTTGAAGCTGATAAAACATAAGAGAGGTAAATGTCTGCTCATTACCCAGGAAAAATACCATCCATCAGATTAAGTTCAATTAAAGTTCATGCAATGGTCATACAACAGAACCTTCTCTTATTTCAGCTTCCTACTTTTTGACATTCTTCCTCCTCCTGGATCTCAATTTTTATTTTCTAAGCTCAGAACTACTCTGGTGATTACTCATGAGTTTTGATCTGCAGGCTCTGGCACTGATGGCCACACTGCTCTTCCTGAAATTACTTCCTCCCGTGGTTCCAGCACCACTATAGGATCCTGCACCTCCTCCACCTCCAACCCATTCCTCCTATGACATTTCTTCCTCTTTCTAGCTCAGGGATGTCTATGCGCTCTCTTTTGTTCCTGCTTTAAATATGGATATGCAACTTCAAAATAATTCATTCTTAGCACTGATCTTTCTCCCAGATTCCAAGTCTGCATTCCCAACAACCTAAGGGATCTCTTAGTTGTTCATTACGTTATTGCTTCAAAGAAAACATATTTGGAATTGAATATAAAATCTTTTCTTCTACTCTCCAAATAGTCTCCCTTGCTATTATTTTGTTTTGTGTATGGCTTGACCCTCCTCTAGGGCACTCATGATGAAACTGGAGTCCTTTCTTCCTTTTCTTTTAACCTCTTTCTCCTACGACAAATAAAAGTCCCAATTACTAATGCCAATTTCCTCTGCCATCTATCTCACAGCCTTCCTTTCCTTTCTTTTCTAATTTTACTAATCAAGTGTTGATCTGCTTTGTCCCCAATTTCTTTTCTTTCCTTCATAATGCTTCCAGATTAAACTTTTTGAAATACAAGTTAGATTAGGCCATCTCCCACTCAAAAGTCTTCTGTAGTCCAACATGACCTGTAAGATAAAGTACTGATTCTTAACCCCAGCACCCAGCATTCAACTCCTTCAGTTTGGTCTTGACCTTCTAGTCTCAGTTCTCTTATAAAGGAAAGCCCTTAAACTATATACTTATCTCATAAAAGTAAAGCAATAAAGAGAATATATGCCTAGGAAAGGGGTCCTTTTCTACTTCTGTGCCTGATTCTCAAACCAAGTATTGCATGGCTTTATTTATTGCAGTTTTTGGCTGGGGCCGTGTTTGAACCCACCTCCGGTTTATGGGGCTGGCACTCTACTCCTTGAACCACAGGCACCGCCCTGCATGCCTTTATTTATAAATCAAAGTTTTTCTCCCAGGGACATGGTCTCTCTTTCCTCCTCCTTCTTAACAGACCCTGCAGTATAATTCCAAGGTCTTAGTTTCCTTGCCTCCAATTTCCTTTCCCTTTTCTAAGACTTAATAGCAAAGAAAAACAAAATTCTATTCTGCTGTTTTATTTTATCTTCTATTTCTTCCCAAACACTCACTACTTTATCCTCAATAGGTATACTGGACCTGAAATTCTCACTGATACTTGAAAATTATTCAGAAGGAAAATGATCAGAGAGAGCTTTCTGTTCTTTCCAAGTGTATAGCAGGACCAAGTGATACACACTGCATAAAAACCAAATCTTAGCAGAAAAAGCTAATTTATACTTCCACATATTCAGAGGCACTTCTCCCCACAGAAGATGAACATGGGCAGTGCTAACTGAATTTGTTCTTGTTACTGCCATTGACCGAATGATTATCCAAGAAATGCCACTCAACAGCGAAGTCTGTAAGAATTCTGACATGCTGCTGAATTCATACTTGCTATTCTAACCATCATTTCATTCTATGATTCTATTTAAAGAATAGACCTTCCCTCCTCCAGTTCATGCAGGGTTAGCTATATTCACTGGTTCTTAATTTGGGTCACAGAATGTAGTTCTAGGCAAGGCAACTATTTTGTAGTGTTCCCTTGAGAGAAGATTCATTCAGAAATGCTTATAAATCAAACAATTTAAAACAACAGAGGGTGCGGGACACACATTTACAGAGCAACAGTGCACAGAAAGGGCCAGAGGGAGCATTAAAGACATTCTCAAATAATGGGGCTTATAAACCCAAGAAAATGTAAAAAACAAAGGACCCAAAAATGTTCAAAGAAAATTAGGAGGTCCGTGCCTGTAGCTCACACAGCTAAGGCGCCAGCCACGTATACCAGAGCTGGCAAGTTCGAATCCAGTCCGGGCCTGCCAAACAACAATGTCGGCTACAACCAAAAAATAGCCGGGCGCCTGTAGTCCCAGCTACTTGGGAGGCGGAGGCAAGAGAATCGCCTAAGCCCAGGAGTTGGAGGTTGCTGTGAGCTGTGATGCTATGTCACTCTACCCAAGGTGACAGCTTGAGGCTCTGTCTCAAAAATAAAATAAAATAAAAATAAAAATTTGGTATTTGTAGTGGCTATGTAGTACAATGAGAAGAATATACGATTTGGAGACAGAAACTACTTCCGAGCATATGACCTGGAATTGGTGCTCTAAGGCAGTGATGAACTGTGGTTAGGTGACCTGACGGACCAAATATGAGGGTAGTAAGAAAAAACCCTTATCAAGATGAGTAATATTTTCATACAACAATCTAAAAATCCAATTTTATACAAGAAATCCATAATGAACAAAATACATTTTTTCTTATTTCATTTCAGAACAAAACACAATTTTAAATAAATACAGGACCCAATTCTGTACTGGCATGAATCACCTCACTTGCCTCACCTCAATCCTGGCTCTGCTGGACCATGTACGACATTTATTTATTTATTTAATTATTTTTATCATTTTTTCAGCTTATTTTTTTGGGGGGGAGCCAGGGCTGGGTTTGAACCCATCACCTCCGGCATATGGGGCTGGCGCCCACTCCTTTGAGCCACAGGCACCGCCTATTTATTTATTTTTTGAGACAGAGTCTCAAGCTATCGCCCTGGATAAAGTGCCGTGGTGTCACAGCTCACAGCAATCTCCAACTCCTGGGCTCAAGAGATTCTCTTGCCTTAGCCTCCCAAGTAGCTGGGACTACAGGCGCCCGACACAATGTCTGGCTATTTTTTGGTTGTAGCTGTCATTGTCGTTTGGCAGGCCCGGATTCGATTCAAACCTGCCAGCTTGGGTGTATGTGGCTGGTGCTCTAGCTGCTGAGCTATAGGTGCCAAGCCCATGTATGACTTTTAATTTTTTATTATATTCATTTTTCTTTTAGAAACAGTGTTTTTTTTTTTTTGAGACAGAGACTCAAGCTGTCACCCTGGATAGAGTGCTTTAACATCATAGCTCACAGCAACCTCCAATTCCTGGGCTCAAGTGAGTCTCCTGCCTCCGCCTTCCAAGTAGCAGGGACGACAGGCACCCACCACAATGCCTGGCCATTTTTTGGTTACAGCCATCATTGTTGTTTGGCGGGCCCAGGCTGGATTCAAACCCGCCAGCTCAGTTGTATGTGACTGGCGCATTAGCCCGTTGAGCCACAGGCGCCGAGGCAGAAACAGTGTCTTATTCTGTCACACAGGCTGATCTTGGACACCTGGGCTCAAGTGATCCTCCTATCTTGGCCTCCCAAAGTGCTAGGACTATAGGCGTGATCCACTTGGCCTAATGCTTTTTTGTTTGTTTTTTTTTTTTTGGTCTAATGTTATAAATACTGTATAAAATAGGATTTACCTTGACTACTGAGTTTTTATACCCCTTAAATTTGGCATCTGTACCAAGTGCCCTCACCCTTGTTCTGCTCCTGCTCCCAATCTGAGATTCTTCATTTGTAAAAATAGTAACAATGGAAACAGAAATGCCAAGTTCACAGGGTTATTATGAAGGTCAAAGGCAGTATCTACAAATGTTAAGGGAGGTAAGAATGGAGTAGAAAAGTGAAAATAAGTAGAAATGCTAAGATTAAAAAAGAATTTTCAGTGAAATGTCTTATTTGTAACAGGCCTCAGACTTCCTAGGAACAAACCCCTCTCAGTGTTAGGGCTTTCTCTAGGGCGCAACAGGCAGTTCCTGATCTTGGGGCATCCATCACTGCCTAATGCCCATGTGGCAAACATTCGGAGAGCCAGTTACGTGCTAGACACGGAGAATCTGGATATAAACCACATAGCTCTTTGTCTACAAGAAGCTGACTATTTGGGGTATCAGACTATCAGAAGAACTCTAAATGGCAGACTGCAGCTTTCATTGATTCACAGCATTTTTAGTGAGTAGCAGGTGTTAGGCACTGTTCTCAGTACTGGGGAGACAGCAGTGAGTGAAACAAAAAAATCCATACTCTAGATCTGATATTTGAGAGGGAGTCTTGAATCAGTATAGGACTGGGATTACTCTACAGCTGATCAGACCTCTTACTTCCTTCTACAGCATCAGCACGGTAGATCTAGGACCTAGCAGTAAATTAAACACAGAGCTAGAAGGAAATTTTTAGTTTCCTCATAAGAAGATTTTTTAATGATCCAATAGGTATAGCTAGGCACTCAAATGTGTCATACAGGGCCCCGAGAACCATTACAGAGCCAGATGGACATCTTGACATGGACCCTTGGGAAACTGCAGTGAAGGTAATGATTCACATTTGCTCACTTTGAATTTCAAAATTCAGGTCTAGGTTTCTTTCTTTCTTTCTCTTTTTTTTTTTGAGACAGAGCCTCACTGATCTCAAAACTCCTGAGCTCAAGTAATCCTCTAGCCCCCACCTCCCAGAATGCTAGGATTACAGATGTAAGCTACAGCACCCGGCCTATGCCATCTCCTACCTATCCCCATCTCTGCCCCTTATATTTTGCTCTGTAAAAAGCACACTCACGTTTTTGACCCAAACTTCCAGGAAAATGCCCCTGGAGAAAGTGGACAGCTCTTAGCCAGGAGAGACCCTCTGGTGGAGGGCTAAAATTTCTCTCGCAAACGCAGATCACACCACTCTCCTCAGCCCTGGCTCTGTGAAAGTGGCTCATTCCCTCTCTTCCAGGAGCCCTTCCCTTCCTGCCATATTGGCGGCGGCTGCGGTGGCTGAGACGGCCAAGTGCATGGCAGGCAGGGCAGGAACTTCTGAAGCCCCTCAGCCCCCGGGCAGCCAGGTGGGTCCCTGGAACCTGTGTAGGGACCTAGCCGGGCTTCAGCCATCGGCCTTCATCCCAATAGCATCACGGACTGCCTGGCTAGTCCTGCCACCACTGCCTCCCCTGGACCCCCATGCAGCCGGTGGGCCCAGGCAGGAGGGCACAGTGGTCTTGGGAGGCCTGCTGGGCTCCTCTGCTGCTGAGCCATACTACTCACATATAATGTGCATCCTTATTTTCCCCTCAAAAATTTAGGCCAAAAAGTATGCATTATATATGGCAAAATACCATAGGCTTTACTTGCTGATTTAATGCAGTGTATAGATTGAACAATGTTTTCTAAATGAGTTTTACTTGCTAGAGCTTTCATTTCCCCAGCCACCTCATCCAGAAGTGGCCTCACACGTAGGAAGTGGGGGCAGTTATACGTGTGGAGTTAATGGTTGGGCTGAGCAGCTGCAACATACAGATCTAGATCTACTGAGAAGGTACTCATCTTCAACCCTCTCCACAGAGGCAATGAAATGGTCAAAATCACGGCGCAGTTTCAAGACCATTACTTGTCATTATGTAACATCTAGTACTTCCAAAGTTCTTTCAAAACCACTATTTCATTTGATTCTTACATCAAATCTACAAAGTAAACAGGGTGGGCAATTCCATTGCAGAGAGGAGGAAAATGACACACAACAGGTCTCACCTAAAGTTATCCAGCCTAGAAGTGAGTTTAGGAAAAATACTAGACTCCCAGTGTAATGCTTACCCCATGACACCAGATTGTGGAACTACAAGCATTTAGTTCCAAGTACCAAAGTGTCTGGCACAGAACTGGCACATAGTAAGTTCTGTCTTATTTATTGCTGTTACCCTGGTTTCTGGAACAATATTTGGTGAATGAATGAACAATGAATGGGTGAATAACAATGAATGAATGAATAAATGAGTGGTAAACTTAAGGAAGGTTTGACTCGTACACTTTTAGCCATACAGACAGCAGCTTTTATAACATTAGATATTGATTCCTAAATGTTTTTGAGAACCTTTCAAACTGCTTTTCTTACTTCTTTACCTGATTAGCTTTTAAGCAAAGTAGATGCTTTCCTCTGACCTCTGTTTAAAGCTAATCTTTAATTCTGAACTCTTAAGGATTAAATATTTGTTCTATAGAAAATGTGTAATGGCTCGGTGCCTGTGGCTCAGTGGGCTAAGGCGCCAGCCATGTAAACCTGAACTGGTGGGTTCGAATCCAGCCTGGGCCCGCCAACCAACAATGATGGCTGCAACCCAAA